>JBAMCP010000097.1:0-101395 GCA_037075105.1 Lissocephala sabroskyi | reverse complement strand
GATCCCAACGCGCCTGTGGATCCGAATGCTCCAGTTGACCCCAACGCGCCCGTGGACCCCAACGCTCCAGTTGATCCCAACGCGCCTGTGGACCCCAACGCGCCTGTGGATCCGAATGCTCCAGTTGATCCCAACGCTCCAGTTGATCCCAACGCGCCTGTGGATCCGAATGCTCCAGTTGACCCCAACGCGCCTGTGGACCCCAACGCTCCAGTTGATCCTAACGCTCCAGTTGATCCCAACGCGCCTGTGGATCCGAATGCTCCAGTTGACCCCAACGCGCCCGTGGACCCCAACGCTCCAGTTGATCCTAACGCGCCTGTGAATCCGAATGCTCCAGTTGACCCCAACGCGCCCGTGGACCCCAACGCTCCAGTTGATCCTAACGCTCCAGTTCATCCCAACGCTCCAGTTGATCCTAACGCGCCTGTAGATCCGAATGCTCCAGTTGATCCTAACGCTCCAGTTGACCCCAACGCTCCAGTTGATCCCAACGCTCCAGTTGATCTCAACGCGCCTGTGGATCCGAATGCTCCAGTTGACCCCAACGCGCCCGTGGACCCCAACGCGCCTGTGAATCCGAATGCTCCAGTGGACCCCAACGCTCCAGTGGACCCCAACGCGCCCGTGGACCCCAACGCTCCAGTTGATCCCAACGCGCCTGTGGACCCAAATGCTCCCGTGGATCCCAACGCCCCAGTTGATCCCAATGCTCCCGTGAACCCCAACGCGCCTGTGGACCCCAACGCTCCAGTTGATCCCAACTCTCCAGTCAATCCACCAGTCGACCCTAGCACCCCTGTGAATCCCAGTTCTCCCATCAATCCCCCAGTTAATCCAGTTGCCCCCGAGGAGCCGATTGCTCCTGTTCCGTCGCCCAATAGACCGGCCCACCCATGGATTCCAGTTCACCCGTGGCATCCAGTTCACCGCCCAACCGTTCGCCCTGGTCAATCACTTCCACCCTATCCAACTTGGCGACCACGTCCTCCTCATGGAAACGGGAACTCACATAACAACAACAATGGAAACAACTCCAATGACAATGGAAGTCTCAGTCCATCGAATCGCCCCCAGCGTCCCTTCTGGCCAAATTGGCTGGACTGGGTGAACAGTTGGCGTCCCACATCGCGGCCCTCCATACCCACCGAGGCACCGCGCCCATCTCAGCCAGGCAATAACAACAACAACAATAACAACAACTCAGAGGCTGGTGAGGCCAAGCCCGGCAATCCGGTGTCCAATGAGAACGCGTCGGTGGAAGAGAACAACAAGAACTCGAAGGAGAATTCGAACGAGAAGCCCAAAACTAATGAAGATCAGTCCAAGGAGAATAAGAAGCCGGTCGACAACAACTCCGCCGAAGAGAAGAACGAAAAGGAAAGCAAGAAGCCCAAGGAATCCAATGAATCCAAGGAGGAAAAGGAAGCCGATCAAAACAAGTCGAAGAACGATGACACCGATGACGACGACAACGAGCTGAGCTCCAAGGACAAAAAACAGCTGGTGAAGAGCATTACCAAAAAGCTAAAGGACGAGGACAAATGCGACGAGGACGACATTCATCCCGACGTACGCGACTGCCGCAAATATTACCGCTGTGAGGTGAAGAAGTCCGGCAAACGCAAGTTTGTCCATCTTCGCTGCGACAACAAGGAGCGCTTCGATTTCCGCAGCCTCAAATGCGTTTCGAAGGACGAGGCCCGTTGCCTGCACAAGTGAAACCAACAATTGATCCAAATCGTTAACGTATTGTAACTGTACCCAATAATATCCACCCGTCATTAATATAATAAATTATTCTTCTTTGCAATGAAACTGCTGCCTAATTTAAATTTAAACAAATTTAGATTACAATAAATAATTTATACTTCAAAAAATTACAACCCAGAAATTAAATCTGCTGAACTTAAAAGAATCAAACGGTCTTTTAGAACTCTAAAAAATACATTAGCTGGCGATGAAAATCGTCCTGTAGCTTTTTCAAGGCCTCTTTGGGGAATTCTCCTAATTGTCTGTCTGGTCTGTGGGATTTTAGGATGTTAAGTTTATTAGTTCTTTTTATAATCGATGCTCGCTCTTAAAGAGGTTTCCATTTTTTGTATATGTAAATATTTTGCTAGCCCTAGAAGCTTTGAAGTGAAGAGTAAACTGCGGAGCAGGATAAAGCGAAAGTGCATGACGGCGAGCCACGACAACGGCGGTGTCGGCGGTGCGGGGAAAAGCCCAAATTGCCCGAGCCCAGGACCCGGGAGATAGACGAAGGAACACTGAAGCAGAGCAATACACTTAAGTTGATTCGCTGTCATCCATTGCAGCTCATTTATCATTAGACCAAAGTATCCCCCCTGCCCACCTACCAAGCCGGCAGAATATTCCGGCGACAGTTTCAGTGTCATCTAAGTAGTGTGCGATGCCGGCAATGGAGACGGTGCTGGAGACAGCAACAGACGCGGTGACTGAGAAGGAGACGAAGGCGGCCACGGAGATGGACTTGCCTTGTCCAAGCGCACAACACTTTGCAGTGTGACAATGCAGTAGAGCTGCGGAAGTGAAGGCGGCAAAATGGGAGTGGCACCAACACCGCCAACGTCGACGACGACGATGGCAACAGTGGCGGTGGCGACGTTGGCGAAGTAATTCAATTTTTATCGTGGGTAATTTTGTAACGAGAAACGAAACGAAAAGAACCGACAAACGGGCCAGTGTCTGTCCTGGCTGGGGGCCAGCTATGGGGGGAGGTTGAGGGTAGCGTCATTTTAAGGGCGCGGTCAGTGGAGTGTGCGAACGGTCGGCAGACCGCCCAACTGTCCAATTGTCCAACAGACCATACGTTGAAAATTCAATTTGCCTGATGACTTGCTGTGGTTTAAATACGGCCAAAAAGCGACAGCGCCCATTAAACTCATTGCCGTTCGGAAAGGCTGGTCGGTGGGCTATCCATCTGCCCATCTGTCTGTCAGTCTATGCTGGTGGCCTTCATCGATGCGTTCCGGCGAACAAAGTCCGTGAAATATGCGAAGCAAAATCTGTAAAGCCATGGAAAAATTCACTCAATAAATGCTACGCACATGCAAACGAAAACTTCTTTAGTATTTAAAATGAACGAATAAAACGGGAAAAATAGTGAACCTTGCTAATTTCATTACCCAAAGCGGGGAGATTCTGTTGAATGAAATCAAAGCACCGCGGGTTCAGCTAAAGAGCCTCAAAAACGAAGCTTTAAAGGGACTCCTAAAATATCAGAAACTGGGAATTCACAAATTGCCTAGAAGTCTCCTGAGAACAGCAATCAGATTTCACCATACATTGGGTAATTTTCCCAAAGTTAACTTCCGCAGCGGGCAATCGGCTTCGGAGTTGAGCTTAGCACAGATCGGCGTTGAAAAGTTTGATTGGGACAATCGAAACTGAGAGAGCAAGTCCCCTGCCAGACTGGATAATTGGTGGCGGAATATCTAACCAACAACGGAGTCGATGGCCGAAGATCCTTGGCGTTACTCGCGCTGGTCGAAAATATCGGCTACTTCAGTCTCAAAGGCGTTGCTTGCGATTATTACGAGATGATGAGTGGGAGAGGTGAGAGGAGCGGATCCTTTTTATTTATTGTTGCAAGGAATTAATATTCTATTGCGTATTCGCGCGAGAATATTTTTCAACTTTATAAAAATTGTATAAATAAAAAGCAAGAAGCCGGCACAGCCCCCGGTCGCCCGGTCGACATCGTCGACCCACCGAAAGGCAAGCTCAGAAAAGTTAAAGCAAACAAGCAGGACTCCGAGAAGGGGGCCACCCGGAGCCGAAGGGATGGATACCAGGTGGTATCGACGTGGGGGCTGAGAAATGAATAAAGTGGAGACGTACCTGACTCCACTGCACTGCGCGAAAGGACAAGCGCTGAGGTGGGGCGACGGGGCGGCCAGAACAACGAAGACGATTGCTCGATGAACCCTGCTGAGTGCTGCTGGGGCCTGCCGGGTCAAAAGGAAAAACAATTGAAATGTGAATATTAAATATACAAGTTTCTCTCTGTTGTTTGCCAGTCTGCCTTCATCCACTTTCGCCGCCTTCTTGCTGCTCAACTCTCCACGGAGTCATTGCGGGCCCGCCCTGCATATGGGAATGGCCTGATTGATGGCGACCCAATGCCGCCGCCAACAGCGGCTGTATGGAATTCTATATAACAAGATTAAGGTGCTTCGTAGGGGCTTCGATCGGCCAGTTGATTGTTGCACTAATTTCGCTGTTCCTTGGACAGCAAATGACCTTTTCTGATTAACCTCATTGGTAGGCCAATAAATCATCGACTGGCCAGCAGAAACATCAACACCAAAGGCAATGAGACAGAAAAGGTTTGTCCATGATAATTGAGGTTATCCTGGCAGTAAAATCAGAATCTCAGGATCTCCAGTCGAAATTCCATTTCCATTCAAAATTTGCCGGTCGCCTTGCGTGCCTGTCATCCGGCTGGCCAGCCCGTCACTTTAATTACCCGCGGCAGGGGAAAAACAACGCTGGCAAACGAAATTATAAATTGTGATCCTAAAAGAAAAAAAACTGGCAACTGAAAAGGGTTCGCTGGGTGGTTGGCGAATGGGGAGCATCTTATCTTTTAGCTGATCCATCACCGGGCCAGAAATTAAAGTTCCTGGTTGCCCAAATGAAACCTTTTCTGATTGCGTGTAAATGTTTAATGGCCGAACGCAAAGGTGTTGCAGTTTTTTATTCATCGCTGGGCTTTCATCATCCGGCTTTCGGGAGGGCGGATGAGAGGCTAAGCAATTCATTCATCAATTCACTGCCTTCACCCGCCGCATTTGCCGGCCTCTGGGGCGCGTTGGGTGGGCGGGACAAATGATGATGTTCGGCGCTGGCAGGTGGCCAGGTTGTTAGCCAGGTTGAAGTTCATTGTTTTCCTTTTGTGCTGCTGATTGGCTGCTTGACTGCCTCTTACTTTCAATTGTGGAATGACTGCCTGCCTGCCTGCCTGGATGACTGACTGACGACTGCTCGACTGCCTGCCTGTCGGACTGACTTGCCATTTCCCGCTGGGCTTTTGGTTTGCTTTTGCTTTGATTTTTTTATACAATATTTATGTATATATTTTTTGGTATGTATATAAAATTTATATGGCACTTTGGACCAACCGCCGCACGAAGGATACCCGGCCGACCCGGACTCCTCGGCGCACTCGCTAATGAAATATGAATAATTAAAATTGTATTTTTTGTGCTTCCTTGTCTCACTCGATTTGAAGTTCATTATGGTGGGCTTACATTTGAAGCCGCTGCTCCCCACAGCCATGCAGGATATTTGAAGGACGGCAAGCATTAAGGGGCACAAAAATCTCCTGAATCGATTTAATTTCCAGCATTTTTGAGTACGGGAAATTTGAAAGAGCCAAACACGAAGGAATTTTCTACACTTTTAATACGTCGACTGCCCTATCCATAAAATATATGAAAAATGGGAAGAGCCTGCTGTCCGGAGTCTTTTTTTGGGAGAAAAGAGAGAAAAGAAAAAGACGTGAAATTCAGTAAATTTAAAAGAAAGTGATTTTCAAGGAACCTCAAGCCAAAATAGGAAAAGGATTGGTTATCTAGCCTTTTGGCACTTTGATTTTCATTTGATTATGATTATAATTCCGGTTGTAATTGCCGGCAGGACGAAGTGGCCTCAAATCAAATTTGAAAAGGGCCAGGGAAATCGGTCCTTTCTCAATCCTAGCGTCTTGTGGACCACCGGCAATCAGTGAATTGTCAACTGGCCGTCTCGTCCTTCCGTGTGCCGCTTAATTTCTTGTTGTATTCAAATGTTGGCCTCGCTAATTTGCGGCGCAAACAAACTCAAACCTTGAGGAGAGTTGATGGCCAATGTTGTGGCCGCTGTTGGCGTATTGATTTTGGGGGCCATCTAATTAATCTCCGTCCAGTTGGCCGCAACTGTCGCCTCGCTGGACACTCATAAATGATACCCAGCGACGCCGCAGCGTCTGTCCGACGTCGCTGCCAATGGGGCTGGAAATCGAGAGTCTGTGGCGTTAATGCGGTTGCTTTAATTGCCATGCCGAATGTTGATCATTGAGTTGGCGAGCGGTGTAGGGAAGGGAAACGCAAATCACAGGGCCAAAAGCCAAGGGGAAGGGCGGTGGTGGGCCAGAAAAAGAAGAAGGGCATGACATGGGCATAACCAAATGACACCCAATTAACTGACCCAACAGAGTCGAAGGACGAGTCGATGGAAACCAAAAGAACCACAACTGAAGGTATGGAAACCGTAAACTTTGTAGCTAATTATAAATGAAATCCGATATCAAAGAGGACTCACACACACAGCCACAGAGCCAGGGGCAACACACGAAGACTCAACTAACCAAAGCCTTTCGGCCAAAAGCATACAAAAAAGGCCACCGCACAGTGGAAAAGCCAATGCAAATGATAATTTTGTTGGGAAATTTTAATTTCATAATATATCGATTTGAAAATATTTTCTTTTTTGTGACCAAACTAAGCTCCAAAAGAAATTGATTAATTTGGAATTTATATTCAATAAAAACATAAACAAATATTCACAGAAGTCTGGAAAAATCTTGGAAGAAATTGGAAGAAATCTTTTAAGAACAAAACAACAAATTAATGAAAAATAACTAACCTATTTTCAAGCTCAGGGTTCATCTATTAGTTTGAGTATTTAAAAAGAATAGGAAATTCTAATCAAGCCCACTGTGCAAGAAATAAATGAGTTGCCACACACATAAACACACAGAGGTCGGCCCCGGCCAGGATCTGAATTGAAAGGTACGTTGAAGGCTTCGCTTGGTTGAGGTGCAAGCGGCGCTTTGGCGCACAAAGTAGAAAATTCATAAAATGTCATTGTCGCTTTATTAAAACGCGCGAAAACGCAAAACAAACGCACACACACACATGGCCACAGGAACCACAGCCAAGCAGTGGGAGGGCACAAAAAAGAGAAGAGGAGATATCCTGGCAAATTGGGCAGCAGCAGCGGCACCAACAACAGCAACGATGGCCGACGCGGCAGCCTGGCAACTCTGCCATCGACAGCTGTTGGCGTCATTTACAAAAGCTTTTTGGCCGTTTTATGGGATTTCGCAACAGTTTCATTTTCATTTTGCCCAAACATTCCAGCCAACCACACACACACACAGAGAAACGCATAATGCCGCCATTAGAAGTTGCCGCCAAGCACTTGCCAATGCCAAAAGATGATGAGCCACCGCACACACAACCGACCGCTCTCCGTACTCCAGCACCCTCAGTATGTGTGTGTGTGTGTGTGTGTGTGTGTGTGTGTGTGTGTGTGTGTGTGGCATATTGCGACAACGATAATAGCCTGGGCACCCCCCATTTCCCCCCTTGCAACGGCCATGTCCGCCCTGGCAACGTTTGCTGATTCGCTCGCCTTTGCCGTCGTCGTCCGATGTCCGCGGTCCGCCGCCAGCATCGCCGCCTTCGTCATATTTGAACTTTTAATATTGACGCCATTTAACACGTCCTGGTGGAAATTTTATAAATGACTATGTCTGTGACTTCGTTCCGGCTTCTCCGCCGCACCGTCCCGCGCCCGCTGCCGCATCCTTTGGCTATGCCCATCGCATTGAACTTCAGGTCCTTCAGTCCTCTGCCAACCACTTGAGCGGGGCCACAAGGAGCAAAACCCTAAATGACGTTGTACATATCGCCCCACATTGGCTGCTGGGCCCCGCCTCCTTTTCCAGTTGTTGTCTATGACAATGGTGAGGGCGGTGGTTGGGCGGTTGGCGCTGGTGCTGGGCTGGCGGCTTAAGGAAGGGGAAATGGCAGGGTATAAATCAATTATCGCATATTCCATTCGATTTTCTAAAGCATAATGAGATTCTGATGGATAAATTTTATCGGTTGTCGCTGCTAAAAACTCCATTTCATCCCTGGGATCCTCAATCAACGCGAATCCTGACACATGAAAGATAAAATACAAGGACTTATTTATTGATCGCCGTAAGAGATGAAAGCTTTATAAATAGATCAGATCATTTAACAAAAAAATTAAGAGGGTCCCAATAAAAAAAAATAAAGCAAGAAATCTCAAAGTCCCAGAGACAATAAGAGAAATTTCGAGATAAAGATGGAGATGAAAAAGTAGAAAATATGGGGAACAAAGAAAGATCAGCCAACAAATCGATCAAGGAAAGAAACTGGAAGGAAAAATAAGTAAATCTGAAGACGGAGAGAAAGATAGAGAGACAAAAAAGTTGAACTTAAAGGACCCAAAATTTCCTACTGCTTAACTGATCCAGCGGCTAGGAAAATAACAAAATCAGAGGGAAACTTTACTATAGTTTCTTATTTATGGGAAAAAGATTTTCTGGGATCGTAATATTTTAAGGATTTTTAGCTCCACCGCCACAGAAAAAAAGACAAGACACCAAATCTTCTGCCCGGCCAACTCGGCAGGTTCAAGCAGACAGAGGACGATTTTGTGAAGGGCACTATCGGATGTCAGAAGTGTGTGGCATCTTATAAATCGATATAAGTGTCTGTTGCACACACACACACACACTCGCATAAAAAGAGAGCATAAATTGCAGGCACTTTGATACGCCTCGGCCTGTGCCTGGGACTGGGCTTGCCTGCCGGCGCCTGTTGGCCGTCAAAAGCTCAATCGTTTAAGGACAGACGTTGCATGTCTGCCGGGACTCCTTCCATCTCCGTTCACCAAGCTCTTGGCGAGACTTACTCTATGCCTGCGGTATGTGTGTGTGTGTGTGGCAGCGCGTCATCTTGTCAAATATTTCGCGCTAAATTAACACGACAGCGCGCGCCCAAATGGAGTAAGAAGATGTCAGCCAGGAGCGGCGCGGCAGCGGCGGTCGAAAGGACGAAAGCCAGGCAAGTGCTCTGGTGGGCTGAGGCCTCGTCTTCTTTCCCATAACTCAAATGGCAAGCCACCCGTCTACCGCCCTTGGTAAATGCATAATTTGTTGGCTTTTGTGCAGGGGCTTCGTCGTCGTCGAGCCCCAGACAGCGGCGGACTCGGCCCGACATTGCAACAGCTGCCAGCGTCCGCCTTCTCCTCCCACACACACACACCCACACATCCACAAAAAAAAAACGACAACGATGACGACGATGCTGTTTGGGGGCAGTGACAAGGGGCCGCCAAATCCTGGAACAGACAGTGGAATCGACAGAGTCCCAGCCATCCACCCAGCCAGCCAGACGGCGTGTTATTATAAATGATAGCAGCAATTTGGGCGTCGCCGTAATTAAAATCAGTCAGCCCAATGATGCATCATCGTCTCAAGCGCATGGAACTGTTCCCAGGACCTGCAGCCGATCGTCCTGAAAATATGATCGTGGGTCGCCGCCCGTTTAAATGACGTCAAGAATTTCCATTCGATGGCAATCGCCACTCTCATAATCGAGTAAGACAACAAAATCCGGGGGTTGTTTGATCAAAGCGAAGTTTTATAGGCATAAGTGAATTTATTTTCTATATAAGAATGGAATTGGATTGGGGCCGGGTAGGGTGGCGGGTTAATGGATGCAGTCGTTAAATGAAAACTGTTAATATTTTCGAGAGATTTTATTGAGCCGACGGGCGACATACACACACAAGCGCCGGGCGGGGCGGCACATTCATTAATTAAGAGTCAAGTGTGAAGCGCTGACTTTTCCTTACCCAAAAAGCGATCCAATTGAGTTTTATGTGCGGTCAAAACATAAACCGCCATTCCGCCAGCACGACCTCCTAAGGCAGTGACGGGGGTCCATGGCATCATTTGGCCCAGCAATAATTCGGCTTTTAGATTCCCGACCCAAAATCCTCAAGCTATAAAAATAATACCAATGGGGGGTGGTGATTCGCCTGGGCTAGGCCGGTTATATGGCCGACTATTAAGTTGAGTTGAAAGTTGATATTATTCTGCGCTTACATTAATCGTAATTATAATTAAAATATTTATGTTAGCCCCAAAAACGATAGAGCAAACCGGCAACCCAAGCAAGGGACTTAAGGAAACGTAATTATTTCGCTAGAGATAAGATTTTCTTATTACTTCAAAACGGTTTGACGGACTTTGATCGTGACGAAAGGGGCGAAAAATCTTAAAGCTTCTGATCCGATAAATGCTATAAAATTTGGTTGGTGCTTAGGCCGACTATTTGTGGAACGGCCCTCGTATTTATGAGTGTGCTCGAAATACAAATAAATTTTTCTGCAACAGCTGCATTTGAAAATATTTTGCAATAAAAACCGACTTGCGTGCCACACACACCCACACACACTGACCGATGGAGGGTTGCTAATAGTTCAACATTCTGCCGCCCCCTTCACCCCTCCCACGGGGTAGGGCAGTCGTTGAATGCATTTTGCGGGCAGTTCAATTAAATTTCCCCAGTGCAGGGTAGATTTTTCCCATACAAAACCGAGTGAAAGAAAGAGAGGATTGCCTGGTATGTCTAAGCGTAAAATTGCCCAGATTCATTGCATAGAATTGCAATGGCATAGAATCCTTGAATTGCACACAAGACACCCTGTTCATCCCACTGAGGGCTTGCTGTGGTCGCCCCGATAGGTCAATTAATTTATTTGTTTGCCCAGACGCCGACCCCAGCAAGTGGCAAGTTATTAGAACCGTTGATGTCCGCACTCGGGCCCCATAAACAAGACGCCGAGTGTCCTGCCCGACGGCCTGTGGGCGGACGCAACGGGTGATGGCCTATTAATTACCAACTGCCGTAAAAACGATCCACACGGACATTGATGCCGCCGCCGCAACTCACACCAGCTGCTGTCGCCCCGACTAAATGGCCCTTCGTCTGGGCTCCGGGCCTGTGGTATGATGAACGATATGAACAGTGGATTAACGGATTGGAAATTAAATAAAAAGGCCCATCGAAGCCCATCGATCGAAGGAAGTTTCTTGACTTCCCTAAAGAATAATAAAAAAAACACAATGACTTTCACTTTTCCACTGCGATCAACTGCTGGTGGCCTCTGCCGATCGGCCTTATATACATATATTTTGGTGGTCCACCGATCGAAGTTTAAGCTTTTGTTGAAAAAGCTTTGCTTGCAGATCAAAAGCTGCGCTGGACTGCGAGCGGGCTTAGAGGCTTGGAGAGTAGATGGGCGCGGCAAAGTGGGCTGACGGACACTCGGACAGACAGCCAAAAAAGCCCAATCCAAACAAAAAGGCAGACAGATGGACAAATGAAGAAAAGAGGCGCCCGTGATAGCGGGGAAGTCAAACGAGGCTGATCAAATGGTCGGGCCACCAGATGGCCGAATATGAAGGATAGTTAGCGACAAAGATGGACAGATGGACAGACAGAAGAGTTGGTTGTCTTTGTAGATCTGAGATCAATTATTCTCGAAACAAATCTTAGATCGTTGAGCTCCTTAAAATAACAGGGCCGCCGATCGAGGAAATCGCAGGCGTTGGTTTATTTTTGGTTTAATTTTCTGTTTTTTAACCTTTGCCGTTCCATGCAAACTATATTGGAGGGGACTTTTGGGGACCTACCATGACTCAGTCAGATAAACGATGATAAATTCGAATATGCAAATGATTTCTTTTGATTTTAATTCTGATAAGTTCATTTATTTTTCCATTATTTGTTATTTATACATAAATTTAAAATGAAACAAAGGTCAACTTATGTTAAATTGTTCTAAAAATCCACAAAGAAATACAAAAGAAGAATGTAATCAGGTAAAAAACTATAACTGAAGACTATATATTCGAATTGAGGATTTTACTTAAAATCTTTTCAAATGATTGGTTCGGGAGTTGAAGCATTTTTATACCCTAAACATATTCATAAAGTTCATTCGGGTCTAACTTAAAGTTCACCGTGTCCTTTGGCGAGCTGGGAAAATTGTCTAACTTATGGGCAACATCGTCGACACGGCAACATTGAATCGCTCCATTTGTGTAAAACTTTTGCATATTATGGAAAACGGTTCCGCGAATCCAGGCAATCTCATCGCACATCGACAAGCAAAACTTCTGAAAGTCTTCAACCTGAAACTGTAGGCCCAAGAATTGAATTTATTGATCATATTGCTGGTTGGAGGGGGCTACTTACCAGAGGTGAATTGTGCGCAATAACAACGAATTCAGTGGCATTGACTGCATTCAGGGAAAAATCACGAATGTGATTCCAAATGTAAGCTGGGGGTTTTATGAATTGCCCGTCGATCGTTTCCAAACGGACTATTTTTGTTTCATTGCATTTTGTTTGTGTGCTTATTTCACCTGTTGCACCGGCGCGCACTTCCAGTTTCGATTGGATTTTTAGGACTTCCGTCCAATGTTTCCAGTTACCGTCGCGCAGAGAACGTAGCCAAGGAACTTGTAGCATTTTTATAAAGCCTGTATCTGAGTTATTTACGATATGAGCATCTTGAATTAGGCTGTCGTACTCGAATAAATTATTTGGGAACCAATTCCCATTTGTCTCTGACGTGAAGTTTCTGCATAAGGAGCAAAATATTTATTCGGTTCAACTCAACATCGAGAATAGGACTTACTGAACGGAGGGCAATAAATCTTCTGATAATTGCATTTTTTCATCCAAACCGAGTTGGTTAAGTTTACCCGGTAGATCCTAAAAAAAGTTATTAATATTCTCGTTTTTTAATTATATAACACCTACCTGAGTGTTGGTGATTAGTTTGGATTGGTTCGGCATGTAACTCGCATATTTTAATTTGAAATTTCCTATATCGTAGCAAAAAGCAAAAAGCTTTTTTGATCCGTAATTCCCAAAGTCTTTTCCGTGAACTAAGGTTGTATAAGGAGCGCAGCCTGGCAAATCTATATTGCTTCTATATATGCCAAAGGAGTCTTCAATGCATTTTATTTTGGAAATTCTTTTGAATTCTTTGAAATTAAAATGCATGGCATCACATTCCACATCCATAGATTCTCCCACGTAAGGAGTCCAGTATTCACGATAACTTGTAATTTCCGGAAAAAATTATTAATTTTAATTGACATTGCTATCGTTTACTTACTCAGATATTAGTATATTAAATCCGTGTGGACACACAAGCTCAATAGATTCGCCTGATTTTGCTTCTAACCAAATGTCATTGGCAGTTGAATATTCCCGAAGAAATGTTGTGGATCCAAAGTTTATAGGCCGTGCTGGTTTCGGATGTTGCAACAAAAATTGACAGTCTGCCTTGGTTCTGGCAACCCAAAAGAAAATCACCAAAAGTCCCGGGACCAAAACCTGCTTCACTTTCATGATGCTTAATATTTGCAACTGATTGCGCCGCACCAAACGCCTGCTATTTATGCATCCCATCAACGTATATGTTACATAATAGTTCCATAATTGTTTTGCGTGTTTGCATTTCTTTGTTTTTGTAGAGTGTGCATTTTTGTTTAGCGATTAAAATACAATGTGTTTTTAAGGTCAGATTATAGCATTGCATTTAAACCAGTCGAAGCTAACTCCGATTTATTAAAGTGTGAGACAATATATCTCCGGTGCATATTCATGAACGAGTTGGTCAAATATTTAGCTGGACAAATGAGCAGTCGAACAAGACAAGAAAATATACGTCAATTTTAGAGGCCTTCTTCTATTTCGATTCTGTGTATTCCTCAAAAATAGGGGGAAGCACCGTTTTAAAAACCTAATTACAATTTCCGATAAGCTTATCACGAGTGGTTAGCGATTAACTGAACGTTAATCGCTTTCAAAACCTTTGATCCGCTTAATCATTGGGTCGGTTTGATTGAGCTTAGCTTGCTGAATGATTCGCGCTTCAAATCAGTTCAGTTGGATTTCGAAGCGAAACCAAAAACTTTAGCATATAACGTACAATTTTCGAATCGGCAGCTAAATGAAAAAGGGACCGATGATCAAATTTTAAAGACCCGTTGACTCTTTTCTGGCTCAATCGCAAAATGTGGCAGTTGTCCAAGGCTTTAGGGTAGCAGTGCTCCTTTTGTTACTGCAATTTTAGCACAATTTCTTTGTCCTTTGTCGCAACACCGACAAAACACCCCGCACTCCCTCGACCGAGGGCATTCCATTGCTGCGGCTTCTCCTCCACAGAATGCGACGTAGCTTGTGTTGTGTGTGAGGCAGTGAAATGAAACGGCGACTGTTGCTGCTGAGCACATGCAATTAGTGCCAAATGTTTCCATATTTTTACACACACACAGGGGAACAAAGAGCGGCACTTATGTATGTGCGGGCCGAGCGTCCTGCTGACCATAGCATTCCGAACAGTAACCGTTGCCGCTCTGGCATCGGCATCAGCAGTGGCAACACAAAAATGAGCAACATTTTGTGCGTTTCATTGTTGCTCGGCCTCGGCTGTAGCGGCATCAAAAGTCAAAAATATTCAATGCATTGAAGCCGGCGAACAGCGCCCGCCCGCCACCTGCTCCCAACTCACCATTGGATGATTTGCTGGTCCTCAAAGGGCAGGGATCTTGCAGCCGTTTTCAGAACAAAGTCCACGCCACATTCTCGATCGGTAAGATCGGCTTTTGGCCTTTCCTAAATAGGAATTTCCCCCCTCATAATTAGAACCAAACAACCAGTGTGCCCGGTTAATTATACCACTTTCATCGATGTTGATTGCATGACCGTTCGACCTTTAGCGCTTCTACATTTTTAAAAAGAAGACTATCTTTCCCGTTTTGACTTGACACTTGAAAAACAGCCACGAGCATTGACCGGCGACGGCGAGAGCGACTCAAAGGACATGAAATTTTATTAAAGACTTGAAACTCATTTGACTATAACTTATGATTGGATTATCGGTTTATTATGGCATTTGACAAGCCGCCGGGCCCCGCCCGCCTCGTCTCTTTGGTCCGGGAAAGCTGCATGTGCCGCCGCCTGTCGTTGCCGATAAAACGGCAAATGCAGTCCTCCGCCCAAGCGTCTGGACTGGCTATAGACAAAAAAGATGCTGGCTTCTTGGCTGTCTGGTTGGTGTCTGGTATGTGTGTGCCCTGTCTGCCTCGTCCTTTTGGTCAGCGCATTGATGCCCCGGCCCGCCTGCCATTTGCTTGGAATGCAAAGCTTCCATCTGCTTTTGTGTGTGTGTCTGTATGTTTGGCGGGGGGGATAAGATTCCTCTCGCGGGCATCGGAGTGTGTGTGTGAGAAGGTTTTATGGCGCCATAAACACGCACCTAGGCTACATTCACACACACGCAATTATATTTTAGGCCATTGACTACCTTGTTAGTCAGGTCGTTTTACGGCCTTTTCGGCATGTTCAGTCGGGCATAAAATTTTGATTTTTCAATATTAGGAATCCCCATAGTCGCCCTCAGCCACTTGCCAACAGAAATGTGTGTGTATTGAGCTTGCAAAATGAAGCCCTGAAAATTTTCAAGTTTGGATGGAACTTTTATTTGCTCAACAGAGAATTTTTGAATACCAATTGTAAGTCATTGCAAATACTTGAAAGGAGTGCTAGTCTGGCTCATTGGCTTCCACAACTTGTGATTACTTGTTCTTTCTAATGTATTTGGGCCGCTTATTGATCTTCAGATTGGAGTAATCAATATCGGTTTCTTGCTTCAGGGACTTCCAATCGTATTGACTGTCATTCTTAAAGCCCGCATTCTGCAAATCCTCGCTACAAATCGGGAAAACTTATTAAACAATGAAATCCCAAACAAAAACCCAAATGCCTACCGGAAAGCTTTACGCATTTCATCATATTGCGGCTCCTCTTCATATTCCATATTCCGGCATTTGTCGAGGAGGCGGGCGAACGAAGGCGGCAACCCAGCGCACAGCTCAGCCGGCGTTATGGCGCTTTTTTGGAACAAGAGCGCCTCGTTGACTTGCCAGCGGTGGCGAAGACGGACACCCTGCCAGGGTAGGGAGCCCTTTGCCAAATAAATAAGCACATAAAGCGCCGACTCCATGTCGTCGCGTCGCGAATGCGGATATCTTTTCATCGCATTGATCGATATATAGCGCGGAGTCCCCACCAAAGAACTGTTCGGCGTGCAGGGCAAGTGTTTTCCACTCCCGTTCAAATACGCCTTGGACAGACCAAAGTCGGATAAATATAAAATGTTCGTCTCGTCTTTCCGACCCATCATCATATTTGATGGCTTGAGGTCGCGATGGACGATGCCTTGCTTGTGGATGAACTGCAACCGGCTCAGGAGTTGGTCAGCGAGCATAAGAACAGTCTTGAAGGAAAACTTCTTGCCGCATCGACTGTGAAGCTCGCTGACTGATGCGCCGAGCAGCTGCATTGGCATGTAGAGGAATTTAGGGGTCCTGTAAATGCCGTAGGTCTCTGGGAGGCCTATGCCAGATCCCAGTTTTCGATAAAGTTTGTACTCGTTTTCCAATGCCGCATGCCGGTTGCTTCGGAGTTCTATTTTGATGGCCACATTGCAACGTCTGGCAATATCGCGGGCAAGAAACACATCGCCGAAAGCTCCTTGGCCTTTAAGAGGCGGCGTTTTTAAATAGTCAATAATATAATTTTGCTGGGTAACGTAAATAGACTTACCAAGCTTTTTTACAACTAAGAAGTTTCCATTTAAAATCACAACGCCTTTGCGGTATCGAGAACCAAAGAAATCCATTTTTCACTAATAATTTACTTTGATTATACAAGAGAATTTTTATATTTCACAAGATGCTTTGTGTCTAAAGGAACAAGTCGATTTGAAGTAAAAACTTGTGACAAACAACCCAAAACCTTTTGTCAGAGAATCAAACAAACCACAGCCAACTTCGTGACTCCGAAGCTGAAGTACTCTGCATCGATTCCAAATTCCACGACTGACAGAAATGAAAATCAATAAAGCGGATCTGATGAACAGCACAAGGAATCTTGGTACCAAGTCTGGCCTCGAAGATCCATTAATATCCTCTGACTTATCTCGTCATACTGACCATTTTGGGTGAATACGACGATTCCCCCTACAGACTCGTCATTTGCTATTTTCAAAAGAGGTTTCGCGAAAATAAATAAAGTCTTAGGTATTTCATTTAAATCTATATTTGTTCCCATTTATTTTTCCAAATTCGGTGACATGTGAAGTAAAAAAATTAACGCCAAACAACAAACGGCCAGCACTCATGAGACTCAAGGCTCCAAAGTTGGGGAGCCAAGTCTCCAATGAAGGGCCGTTCGGTACCGTTAAACCAATTGTATTAAGAAAACATCCGTGATCTACTGTGATTAATGAATTACGAAAACTGTGGATATACTAAATTCTAGAATTATTAAACTGTCGACAAGATCAAAAGCAACTCACCCATGCCAAAACAAGGAAATATCTGTATAAACTTCAAACATTTTTATGGCTGTGATAATTGAACCTAAAAAAGAAAACCATTGATTCAAATTCTTAATGCTCTGAGTTTGCTGATTATTACTAACAATTAACCTTAAAAAAATGGCTAACGTGAACTTCAGATCAGCCCATCCACGAGGTCGATTGCAAGTAGCAAGACCTCAAGTGCCGAGGGTCCGGTATCGTTAAGCCTGAACTCTTGAAAGAAAGACAGAGATATAAGTTAAGCCAGTGAAGTCCAGGGATTAACTTACCTGAGATATAAAACTTGTTTCTCTTCTTTTACAATTAAAGGCATCCCAGGAAGAAAACATTATAACAATTAAATTGATTATAAACACAAAAATCTCTGTCTTTTTCAACGAATAGCGTAGATATCTGGAAATGGAACACAATTGAAGAGCAGAATTAACCTAAACTTGATGGTTACTTACCAAATTAATAGAAAATTCAATTCCGACAAGATCGACATTTTGCATGGATCCTTTAAACAGAGGAAGAAAGTGATTAATAGTTTTACTTTGCGCTTTCACTTTTAACTTTACCTTGTGGCCTGACACGAAAATTTAGATAATTCCGAAAGACTTGAAGAAGAAAAAATAATTTTGAGCCTAAAGGACCTGTTAACGAAAAATGCTTTCGAAACAGAATAACTGAGAATTTGTTCGGGACTTGCCCAGTCGGAAAAATGAGAAGGCCGAATTCAAATCTGACGTCGCAATTTTAGGGCTACTGAGGTTAAAAAAAAACTCCCAAGTACCCTTCAAAGTTTATAGAGCCGAGCTCTGATCTAGGATAGTTGACAAATTAAAAGAAAGAAAATAAACAAGAATGAGGATGACTTAAATGTCTGGGAATTCAACAAGTTAGCTGGGCCAACTAATCGAGTCAGTCTACTTGGCTCGCCGTCTGGAGGATATGCCAAAATCGATTTTCAACAACTTTTCTGAGGGTTTTTTTTTTTATTCTTGCTGTGGAGGTGCCGGCTGCCGGAGTTATGCATGCAAATCGAGGACAAGCCCATCAAATTTTTCAGACGCGGCTGCCGTTCTGTTCGCCAGGTTCGCCTCGCTCTGTGGGGATTTTCAAGTTTACCAGACAGCCATCGCAGACGCTGCCGTCGTCATCGGCCTGACCCTGACGAGCGTATAACAGTTATGTAATCCTTAACAGCACCAAAGAGAATGGGAAAACAAATTACAGCGCGAGAGCAAGCCACCCGAAGAGAGATTACAACGCCAGCTGTAAAGGTCCTTGAACATCTCTGCCAGCCGCCGTATAACAGTTACTGCCATAAAATCACTCCTAAAGCGAGTAACCCTGCGATTTTAGCCGGGCAACGAACCCCTCACGGCATTTTCAGGAACAGGACTCCCCAATTGCCGGATGCTCAGCCGTCTTTATAAGAGCTGTGGGCTGGCAAATGCAGCCGGAGAGCGGACTCTCGGCGTCGGCGCTTTAGGCTCCGGCGGGTAGACTCTTCGAAGCGCTTCAGTCGCTTTTTATGGCCGCCAATGAATAAGCCATAAACCAGCGGCCAGCGGTAAGTGTAAAAAACCGTTAGAGCCGCCAAAGTTGCCTGGCTAGCGGCCAGCCAGCGATCGCCTCGTCCTAGCCTGCTAACGTCGAGCGGCGGGAGGTCCCAGTTAGATGATTAAAGTAATTTGTATTCAAAAATGTCCATCAAATGAAATTATCAGCCACTCACGAAACGCACACTTGCTTTCAAGCAACAGTCACGAAGGCCACAATCCAGAGGGGGGAATGTGGGGGAGAGGCAAAGATACGCGCCGTAGAATTATAGCCACCAAAATGCATAAACATAAATTTCAGTTTCGATTTACATAAACGACCCGCAAGAGTGGGTGTATGAGTGTGCTATGAGGGCTGCTTACGAAATGAACATCATTATCAGGATATTTGAAAGGACAGCGGACAATTCGCCCTCTGCTGCGTTGGGCCCCAAACTTATCAGCCGAGCTCGGCCCCTTGGTTAATTAGCCACACAAACAGGCCCCACACCCTCACCCACACACACGCACAGCCACGACCAAAGCAACAGCTTCAAGTAGCCCCACCTGACCGGGCCAGGCCGCCCCCTCCGTTCGCTTCCCATTTCCATTTCTCGTGTGCAAATGCGGCCGACTTGATGATGCGCTTGGCTGTCTTGGGCGGGCCCCCCAACCACCCTTTTGGCCGCCAGAGAATGGCAACTTCGTCTCTTATGTAACGTAATTGGCCTGTGTACAATTGTAATTATAAACCACTAATAAGATTCGAACACGAAACGATTTTCAAGCAGCGATCAAACGTGACCAGGTTGACCCCCCGACAGACCCCCGCCCGGGTTGAGGGGTTGCTGGGTGGACTAGTTGGCCGTCTGGCTTTGGCGTCATCAACAAGTTAATTCGCATTGGCATACACACATAGACACATGAACAGAGAGAGAGACAGAGAATCGGCCCGATGGGCAGACGGACACTTAATGCGATTGAAAGCTGCGATTCAATCGATTGACGCATCGCGCCGCGATTGAGGCACAGAATTTAAGGGCTGCACTGACCAAAACCAACCAGGAACAAGCAGCGGGAAAATTTCAAGCTCAAAGTTAGCCAGTATTAGGCCGGGCAGTTGGCCTTGAGCCGTGATGTTCTGAGGGGAGGGAATTTTCAGTTTCCGTCGCTGGCAAACGGAAGTTGGGGGCCTTGGCCGGTCAGATTGCTGCTGAAATTGACAATTTTCAGCATGCTGACGACCGAGCAGGACGAACGCATTCACATGTGAAATGGAAAAAATTATAATCCAAATAAGAGAATGCAAACGGACGCGCGCACAGCCGGCGACCACCGCGGGGACTGAGGAGGCTAAGAAGCGCAATCGATCGACGGCTGCGAGGTCCCCCGTGTCCTGCCAGCGGCAGAGAGACACAGGCGCTTTGGTGTAGCGGTTACTTATTTTTTTTTGAGAATTTCTTAAAATTCAATAAATATTTATGAGTTGATAATACCGAGAAAAAGGAAACACGCACCGACAGCCCGAGAAACTAGATGAGGGACAGACGGCCATCAGGATGTCCTGAAAGTAGCACACATGCTCGGCGCGGCGCCCGCAATGCAAACGGCTTGCATCCTTCGTCCCTTTGATGCAGCGGACAGCAGCTTGCGGTTGGCCAAGACGCTTGAAGGCAGCGGCCAAGCAGCTCGTTGAATAATGTGCATAATGTCAACGTAAACTCATTTCGGAAAACCTCTCGCTGGTAATCAGGCGAAGGACGTCAACGGCGATGATTTCATGCCAGCCCAAGGAAGAAAGTAAAGAAAAGCTTAACGGGACACGACTCTGGAGAAAGGATCTTTTGCGGCCAGAAAACGCCTGAAACTTTCAGACGTTATGGTTAATTTCTGGAGTCAATAAGGATAACAATTCCGCGGGCTTTCGCAGTCTCTTGAAAATGAGAGCCAAGCAGATTTTATTCTGCTGGCAAATCAAAGAGTTCAGATGAAACTTCAACTGGACTAAGAACCCGGGGAAGCATACAAGGCGCGGGGATGGGGATGGTCCGGCAGACGGTCAGAAATTCATCACAGGGGAAAAATTATTAGAAAAGTTTTCACCACCATCAGTTTCGTGGAAGAAGAAAGCGCCAGCACCAAATGGGCCGGCATTGGGTGTCCAGATTCCTCTTGCCCTTGACGAGGTGGCGGGGCGGGCCAGTCGATCGGGCGCATCCTTGCCGCCTCCTCGCGCGACCAACTTATGGCAAACACGTCGATGCGCGATGCGAAACAGATGAACAAACTTTGGCAAACAACCGAAGCGGCCAACTTATTTATAAAAACGAACGCAGCGTAATGAAATTCTGTGCATATTCGAAGCCAGCAAACAGGACACTCGCCAGGGGTGACGGCCCACACACACAAAGGGTCTGAGCGCCAACCAAGTTTGCCAGGATTAGACAGCTCGCCCCTCAGCCGACATGTGCCGAGTTTTTTCCTCTCTCTTTTTTTTTTTGCATAACTGGAAGTTCGTTTTGTTCGATTGTCTTCCGGGCAGGGCAGGACGAAGGCGGCACAGTGGGCAGCATTTCTTTCACTCTCAAGACTGCTTCAGGGTGATCGGTAGTTTTCGGCGGCTTGGCTTTAATTTGTTCTCTCTGGATTGGCCGGCGAATGCTGCCTTGTTCCCTGTGGTGTTTGATTTGGGGGCTAGAGTGTGATGTTTGTCCCATTGTGTGGCGGTGGCTTCGATTCTGCCGGGATAGTTGGAAACGCGAATTGTGTACGTGATGTTCATATTTTCATAGATTCAATAATTTATAAATTTTATGCTCACACAGCAGCGCTTCAGACACCTCCCTCTCCACGGCTGGTGGCCCTTTCGCATGATAAGGAGAATCCCCAGCCAGCGACGGCGACGGCGACGAAGACGACGAGAGTCCATTGATCTGCGCTGATTTGGCGGGCCAAGTTCACGACCCAAAGGGGGTTAGGATGAAGGTGTGCGTGTGTGGCTGTGGCTGTTTGTCGACAACTTTTATTGGCATTCCTGCGGCTTCGCTTTGGCATCCCGCCCCGGCCAACTGCTTGGGCCGTTCGTCTTGGGGGAGCGAATGAGATTACATCGCTTGTTTATCATTTCATGGCGGCGGCATCAACTTCACAACGAATTCATCACCAACTTTGTGGTGTTTCCGTTGTTGTTGCCGCTGCTGCTGTCATTTGTTGTCTTTTCGTGGCGGTTTCGTGGCAAATGGCAATTCAATTAGTCGCCCGAGTTTTCCGCTGGCGAGCGGACAGAAAAAAAAATTCTTCCCTACATTTCGGGGCAACAGAAAGCGCCGCAGGCAGCGGGTTGCTGCGGATATTGCCCAAAACGTCACATGAATAAACTAGAGAAAGGCTACGCACATACCGGGCCGTCCGGCAAAATCAAATTGGCCGAAGCGGGCGGCTGGGATGGCCTGTTGTATCGCCTTGTCGACACTTTCAGTTTTTTAACTCAATTTTCAATAAAAACAGTACACAAAAAACTTTCTCGCCCCCCTCACCCACTGCTGGCAGAGTCGAGAACTCTGTGTTGTTAACTTAATTTCGGTGCAGCCACCGCCGCCGTCGTCGGTGTCGTCGCCGCTTGGCGCTCAACGCTAAAAGCATTTCATTGTTGGCCAACTCTTTTGGCTGGCCGGGGTGGCTGCTGGGAGTCAAGGGGTCTTACATGTGACACACACATACGCACGGCCAAGTGAAGCAACAGAGACGAACTTCGAACAAAAATGCAGTTAGCCAAACTTGCCGGCAATAAAAGGTGGGCGCGGTGGGGCGAGAGAAGCAAAACAAAAAAACCTACAAGTATATTGATTAAATCGGTCAAAGAACCAAAGAACCTCATCGTTCATTATGTGAAATATTTGCCAAGGTGATTTGATATCACAACGACACCGACACGGACTCCCCCACAGACGTCCGAGTGCCTCGCCTCGGTACAAATTAATGCATAACAAAGTCTCTCCTGCTGTTGTTGTTGTTGTTGCTTTTTTGATGTTGTCATTCTTAGTCACTAATCACTATCGAATAACCGTTAGCAACACACACTTCAGTGCCCCGCCCCAGCCGCCCCTCTGACGTCGTGGATAGAAGCTTCCCACTGGCGTCATAATAAAAGTAATGATGTGACATAAAAACGGGCGAAAGGCAAGGAAAGTAAAGCAGAAAAGGCCAAAACCAAAAGAGACTGGGACGTGGGCGAGGGGGGCAGTCAGCCAAAAGGCAAACACCAAAAAAAAAAAAAATAAGCGCCCTTCGGTTTTGCCCGCTGTGGTTTAAGTGGTGCGTGTATTGGTGTGTGTGTGTGTGTGGGTTGTCATAAATCTTTCATTGATTGCAAACGAAGACATCGAAGACAGCAACAGCAACAACAGCAGCGCCGGAAAGAAGGACAACTAAAAGCCAAAAGCCACCGGTGCCTGATATCAGATACTTGAGTGCCGCACACACACACACCCACATACAGAGGGTGGGGTAGATTTGCGAAGCGGGGGTGATGGATTGACGGCCAGCGGGTGGATGGCAAATATTGTAGGTTAGTGCGGTTGTTTTCCTGCCTGTTGAAACCAAGAACACTTCCAACAGTAAACACCGACTACACCGAACCAAAGGAGCAGGAGGATAAGAGAAAACAATGCTTCGAATCCTAGAAAGAATACACTGAAATATTATTGAAGATCTATTGATAATGTAGAGTCCTTTGGCAATGAGGTAAGATCAGCAGAACTAAACGGTTCTACAAATCACCTGAGTTTATTAATTTTCTCATATTTTATTTTCTAGATTTAAAAATATTTATAATTCTTTTTTAATTATCAAGAAACTTCTTTAATTCTTTCGTTGCAGGCTTTAGAGTATTCCAGGAATCTCTTTAAGCTTCTCTTCATTTACAAACCAAACTTCGAGTTTTAATCTTTTCAAAAAACTCCGCTATGCCTTCAAAGAGCTGAGGACAATATCGATCAGAAGCGTCTTTCGATCAGCTGCCTCGATTCCTGGATATTAAATCTATGTAAGAAAAGGTTTTAAAGGAATCCTCATTGATTTGCTATTCATAATTTGTACCTTAATTTCGTCCATGATAGAATCCTTTCACGGTTCGCAAGTTAAATAAAACTCCAAAATATAAAAAAAGGCTTTCGCAGCTTTGCCTGAATTTGCCACTGCGGGGGGCACACGTTAGGCAGCGTTGACTGTGGCTGGCGGGCGACTGGCAAACTGAAATAGATATAAATATTTTACCTTGTCGATGGTGTCGCCGTTGAAGCCGACACTGTTGTTCGCATTGCTGTTGTTGCTTTTATCTTATTTATCATGGATTTCATTATGCGGCGGTTGCGTGTCTTTTGCTTTTGTGGTGGATTTGAAAGCGCGCAACATTCGATTTTGGAAAAAAAGGAAAATTTAAATCTCTCCGCCGATTTCATCGTCGCCGTCGTCGTCGTCGTTTGTCAACATGTCGGCCGCGGTGATTGGTGATTTCTATCTGAATTATTAAGTTGCTTTTAATGCGTTCGCATTTCATCGTCGCGGAGGCCTTCTTTCCACTCTTCCTTCGCCTGGATTTTTCAGCCAAGTCCTGCGGAGTTGGCAATAACAAGCGGATCATTAAAGGTGGAAAGTGTGGGACTCCGGCTTGGCGGGGGGACCTGTAATTGGTTCTTTGCATTATTAAGTGCAAATTTCGCCAGAGAGACAATGAAAAACTTTGGGGCCGACCTTCTGCTTTACGGTTTCCGGGTTCTTGCCAGCCGGAAACTAAGCAAGTAAATTGAGACACGATGGCGCAGCTCACGACGTGAGTTTGATAGATTGAAGGATACCCACCCACACACACACACACACCGGGCATCCTTGGGCTGGCTGGGCGTTTCTTGCCGTCGCCTGGACGCTGGCGGCTGCTGGCTGTTGCTTGTGTGCGTATTTCATTAACGTCGCCTTTGAAAATCCATTCATTTATCAAAAGCAAACTTCAAACACGCACACGCAGAAGGAGCCAGGCCGCCCGGGCGACAGACAGTGCAACAATTTAGCAGGCGGCAGGGCGGCTGGGCGGTCATCCTTGGTCCTCGTAAAAATGTAACCGGAACTACGTCGAGCGGAGGGGCTTTCTGGGGATCAATGAAGTATGCCTAAGAATCTGTCATTTATGACATATGACAGACTTTATGTGCGGCCAAAGCAGCAGCGGCGATAATAAAGATAAGTCCGTCCCACGAATCAAACGGGAAACTAGAAGCATCCTGCCCCAAATTTAATCGCCAAACTTTCGTCCAAGCCACACAGCCTAAGAAAAGAATTAGACGGCGAATAGAATAGCCGGCAGCAAAGGAACCTAAAAATAAAGATTTTAAGGCAGTTTGTTCTGGTAAAAATACCAGAAGCTTAGTTCCACTCACCTTGCGTGGCTTCTGGGATCCATTTGGCAGGATCCATTCGGCAGAAGTGAATACAAAAAGGGAATTTAAAATGCCCCAGCCCAGGGGCCAGGAATCTCGGGCGAATATTTTTCGTTTCTGTTGTGTTTCTCAGTGGGCTGGGGTGAAATTGGTCAGTCAACCATCTTGCCTGAGAACGGAGGCCTGTGACCATCACATGACCACTTCCACAGGCCGTGGGCTCAATAATTGTAAACTACCGAAGCATTTAATATTTTGAGTGCATTTCCGCGTAACGCAACCGACCAACGGCCCCACAGAAAAATGGCCAAGGTGTAGGAGAAAGAGGGCCGTCCACATTTCCTCATCCTTCGAGTTGTTGAATAAAAACTCCACCATTTTGCGAAAGGCCGGCCGCTGCCGTGTATCCATTTAATTTGTATTTCGTGGTCACTGAGTCAACCGCATGAACTTGAAATTCTAATTGACGAAATGCGCGACAGCCCAGCTCGTTGTGGACCGGGCGGGTGGGCGATGATGACCGGTTGGATGGGCACGAGAAGACAGGTGTGAAATGGTCGAGGAATTCTCACGTTTAATCCGCTTTTTGAGTTCTGCAGTTGGGCGAGGCGACTGCAGCGGCCGTGGCTCGAAGTGGGCAACCAATTTTACAATTTGGTTGGTTGGCGACAGGACGACGGCGGGTTCATGTATTCAGATCATGTTGGGGATTAAAGGTCCATCCATTCGCCGCTTGGCCAAAAGATTGCAAATTAATTTTGTGCACATGTCCTGGTGTCCGCCCCGCTTGCTGGCCAGAGGGACTTATGGCCAATCCAACCGCAAATGTTAAGGCAGCGTGACTTTATTTGATTGCCGGCAGTGTCCTCGGCGCGCCCCAGCTGGCCGGTTGGTTGGGCTACCTGGGAAATTATACAAAAACAGAAGATCCTTTTTAGCATAACACGATTGTGTTCTAAATTGAAATTAGAATCCTTTTACCTGCCATCCAGTTGGCGGAGTTCCCCACAATCCGCTCGTCGGTTTCAAATGACTCGGCCAAGGTGAAATGGGTCGGTCGGCCACCCCCAAAAAAGGACGCCGGCCTGTCGAATAAAATACGTTCATAATCAGCGATTAAAATCTTCATTTTCCGCCTAACCTCACCGCCGCCAGACGTGGATTCGGTTACGTTGGCAGGCGGGCATGTGACAAAAATGAGCGTCCATCGGTCCCAGGGATGAACGTCGGTCGAGCGCACCCAAGTGCTGATCGCACTGGCAACTTGATGATTTAATAACAGTCAACTGATTAAGGGGCCAGCGGTGCGTTGGCTGGCAACCAAGAAGGGTTGCAAACGGCCTCGCATCAAATTTGTAAACAGCAACAACGACGAGGGCAAGGACGACGGGAACGTTGGGCACGTGAAGAGCGAACCAACCACCGGGATAATTGCAAAGCAACGGGCATTGTCCTGGTTGTTGCTCTTGCCTCTCCTCCGGGCCGATGTCCCGGTGCGTCTCGGTGTGTGTGTGTGTGTGCGGTGTGATTGATGACAACTCGAATAAGCGATGATTGATGCTTATTTTACACTTTTCGTTACAACACACGGCGACACATGTTTGCCCACATACCCAGTGCAGTGTGTGTGCGTGTGTGTGTGTTGGTTGCTGCTGCTCCTGTTGCTGTTGTTGTGTCGCTTATATTGGGATTATTATTATGTGCACACGTACCTGACTTGGGCGTCCTCCAGGAATCGGCGGCACCGGCGGCATCACCACCCGCCGCAATCGTCAATGTCACCGGCGACGCGTCGCCCGTGCACTGATGGCGGCGGCTCTGCTCCAAGAATCACTGTATTAGATCATATATATATGTATGTATACTTGTGTGTGTGTGTGTGAAGAATGTTTTTGTGGTCTGGTTATTGATACGCCGTAGTATGTAATACATCATATCGGCTGGATGGTGATGACGCCGGCCACAGCCAGGGGCGGGGCGAACTGACATCACCTTCCTGTTCTTGTGGATTTGGTGGAATCTTTGTAACGTTAATGCCGCCAAAGCACCCCGAGTTAAAGCCTTTCGTACAGCTTAAATGAAATCAGCCGAAGATGCTTTGAATTCAGCTCTCAAGTGCTTAAGGGCTGCCGCCTAACTTTTTTTTAAATTTCTTATGAGGCTTATATAATTTTATTCCTAAGCTAATTCATAATGTAGTTTATATATCGTTGAAAAAAAAATTAAGCTTATTTATTTAGTTTAATTGTGGTCTTTGGGAGTTTTGGCAACTCTGTTAACGGGCCACTGCGCAGTCTTCTCGCGCGATTATCACAGCAAGAGTTCAAATTTTGCTATTTAACTGTGTGTTTCCGAAAACTAACTTATCTGTACAAATCCTTCGACTTCTTGGACTCCTGCGCCGGAAAAGTTTGCATTGCTAAACGGAAAGAAAGATCAGAAACTCAATAAGTCGCCTTGCTGATCGAGCAACTCGCTTACTTTCTGTTTGAGATCACGAAACGGCAGTGCGGGTAAGGAAATGCCGGGCGATAATCCCGATCTTTGGCAACAATCGGAAGTCTTCTAGCTGCGCGTGGCTGGCCCGGCTTCCCCACCGCCGTCCACAAGAAATATCGGCGCTGTGGCCGGCGCGGTCCGTGGACGTAAATTGCCATCCTCCGCGCCCACTCGCCTGCTCTGCCGACGGAAGCGCTGGCGGTGCACCTTGGCCAGTTTGGAGCTCGACAGCAAAGCTCGCTTGCGCCTCTGCCAGGCCTGCAAGGAAGTCAGTCAATTGGACTTATAGACAAGAGACTTCTGACCACCACCCACCTGCATATTCACGTCGTATTTGATGCGCCTATCGAGCGAGGCCGCGTGGTTTTGAAGCTGCCAATGCAACCAGGCCAGGCCCTGCCGCAGATCCCTGGCAGCCGGCTCGCCGTCAAACTGGCACAAGCGCAAGGGACAGCCACTGCCTCGGGCCAGAGCCTCCAGGCCGAATCCATGCTCCACGTCGTACAATTGAATGCCATCGCAGTGACGTGTGGCCACCAGCAGCACCGGCTTGCCGCTCACTGAGCTGTGGCCAAGGCAGCGTCCTAGCAGATCCACCGCGGCCTGCAGTGAGGCCGGGCCAGCGCTCAAGTCAAAGCAGTAAACCAGCGCATGACTTGTGGCAAAGTAGTGCGGCCAAAGGCGCTGCATATCCTGGCTGCCGCCCACCTCGGTAAGCGAAAGTTCGGCCTCCGCGGCAGCTGAGGCTCCCGGGCCGCCTGAGGCCGGCAGGCGGTAGCACCGCACTCCATTTGTAGGCTCGTGGTCATCAGGACGCCGTTGTTGACCACTCAGCAGATGGCCCAGCTCAGTCTTGCCGCTGCCGGAGATGCCGAGAAGCAAGACCTTTAGGGCTGGTAGATTGGAAGCCCCGCGCCGCCACAAACGCCGCCAGCGCTGCCGCCGTTCCTGCTGCTGTTGCTGCTGCTCGTCTGCGTCATCGCTGCTGGGGGTGAGGCAGGGACAGGGCAGCTTGCCGCAGAGCAGACCCATTAGCGCCTCATTGAGCGCCGGCTGAGCGAGTTTTTAATTAAGGTTTTCACAATTTTCCTTGCTATAATTCGACGGCACTTTTTGTTTATATTTACATGTGGATCATCCAGCTGACTGTCCACCGGTTTGGGCCCTTTGGTCGCCTGGGTGACCGGCACCTTTTTTTTTGTTGTGGCCGCCGTTGTCAACTAATTCCGCCACCCTTGTTGCGCCGACTCAGTTGCCAAGGCGGCGAAAAAGCTCCAGCTGGTGGCGCCTTCTGCCGTGGACTGCGGGTTTTCTTTTAATGCCGCAGCTGGCCGATTGGCGGCTACACTCCAAAGGATATTTGTCCCAAGAGGGTGAGTACTGGAAATTTCCCTATCTAGCGGATGGGCGGCCCCCTTAAAAAAGTGGGATTCCGATAAAGGGAATTTTTGGTGCCTTGTACTGTGGGGGAAAACTGCATTTCCAACTGCCTTATCAGGAATTTGAAAATTCAAAAGGGACAATTAACAAGCTGATGGTAAGACTCTGATATCACAGCCTTGGATCAGACAAGAAAAGAAGCCTCAAGAGATTTCATCTTGGCCCACCGATCTGACCTTAGTCAACTTCTTATATATTTTCTTACTCTTTCAGAAAGTTTCTAGAGGAGCCCACCCCGTCGGCTGGCCTCGCTTAAAACGAGGAACAGCAACAAAAATAAGTGTGCTGACTTCGGAAATTTAATCCATTTTGCTCCGCCAATTATAAGCCGATTTTCGGAATTCGCTGAAGCGAAACCGATTGACGACCCCAGGTGAGTAAACTGGTGGCTGAGTTTATTCTCTCGAAATTTAAGCCATCAAATTTTGCAGAAGACGACCTTCGAGCGCCCGCCAAAGGATGCGTGCCTTTCACCTTCAACCAGCCCAAAGCGCCTTCTGCTCCATCGCCCCAGACGCTGGCAGGCCTAACACGTGTTCCCCAATTGCTGGCCCCCTTGTTTGGAATACAAATGCCATTGGCGCGTTTGTTAATGTTTCATTGCGTAGACGCGTGGAGCGTTGAGGGCAGCGGCGTGACCACCAGCCCACAACACCTACTCAATTGAAAAGCAAGCGCAGACGGCTGGGGTGTCTGTGGCCCGAAGGCGAATCCCGAGATGTCGCCAGATGTGCGGCGGCGGGTCAGCAAACCTTGAGCTGGTGGCCATGAATATGAAGTTGTGGTGGCTTGCAGGCCGCTGACGCTGACGGTGGCATCCCAAACATTCCCAGGTGAGTGTGCTTCTGTGTGTGGCTTGATGTTTTCTAAAGCCAAAGTCAAATATTTGCGGTTGGTAAAAGAATGCAACACACACGCCGGCGGCGGCCAGCGTGTCCTGGCCAGCCAACTGCCGCCTTATTCGATTATTTGCAGGGGAGCAGCATCGTTTTGCTTGCTTTCCGGTTGTTTTCCTTTATCCCGCCAGCGTTCGCTGTGTTTCCTTTTGGCGACGCCAACTTGACTACCGCGGCGGCGACGTCATATTTCCTTCTCCTAGACACGCCGCACTTGTCGAGTCATTCACCGGTCTCCATGGTCGGGCCGACGTGGCAAATTTTAGCGGTCGCCACGCCGGCCTTTTTGCCGTTGCCGTTGCCGTGGCCGTGGCCGTTGTCGTGCGTCAGCTTGCCTAGGATTTCATTTCCGGTATGTTGCGGTTACGTTAAGTAACGGAGATTGCATCGCTAATGATGCAATTGTGTTTGGGCGGAAATGAAAGCGGTTTCGTGTGACGGCAGCAGCCACGACGACGGCCCGCGATCTACGACCCGCAGCAACCTGAGGAACGACGACTGCCATTCAAAATCCGATAAACTTGAAGAAAACTGTAAATTGGAACGGCTCTGTGCCTTGCTAATTGCGATACCCGTTGGCTTTTGTGGCTGGCATCTGCCGCCGGCGTCTAAGTTGGCTTAATGAGCTCTGCATAATTGATTGATTGGTATGCGGGAAGGCGATTGAATTTGCCAAGCATTTTTCCTTTTCCTTCTTTTTCCACAGATGCGTTTTCGTGGCCTACAAAATGGAAATCGGAAGTGAAAATCATGGAAGTCAGAAAGCCTTTAACCGGCCGGCTTTTGGGTGGCCTTAATTATGAATACGAAATTATCGGTGATTGGATTTTGTGTGGAACTTAATTGTGGATATAAAATAATTGGATCTTTTCATTCCCGTCGCACGATTTTCTGATGGAACTGAAACTGGAATTTGTTAAACTCTTTAATGGGACAGCTATGCCTGCCCGAGATGGAGAGAGTACAAAGCAAGCAGTTGGAAAGTTTGTAGGACAGACTGAAAAGTCAGTTAGTCTGTCAGTTCCATTCGAATCGGAAATAAGTTCAAAGCTATTTCGGTCTCTGGGCATTTACTTTTCTGGTCGTTAAAAAAAGCGATGCAATAGCGCCAAAGTGCACTAAAAACTCAAGCATCGTCAAATTCGAAATTAAATTTTAAATTTTAAACACAAAAAATGAGGTGAGTTCCCTATAAATTATAAATCTCATTGAAGGTTTAAATTTTCTTCGCAAATCCAATAGCCGCAATCAGAATTCGGGCCAACCCAGCCAACAGGTGTCCGTGGAATGCGTTACCACGTAAGTGATGATGTCCATCAAATTGAGTTGCCTGTGCAAATCGCATTCCCCTTATTCGTTTAGCACACGGACCGTGACAACACGTACGCCGTCACGAGCACCAGCTCAGCGTGATTTGACCCGTACGCCGGAACATTTGCGGCCCGGATTCCGTGGCCGTGTACCGCAATATGAACCCAGTGAGTTCGGCTTGACGGGCAACGAAGAATGGCGTCATCCACGCATGTTCCGCGATCTAACCTGTAAGTTTTGCTTATTTGTCTTGCTGTCCATCTGTCCGTCTGTCTGGAGGCACATCACAATTTCAGTTGCTTCTTTTCAATTGTTGTGGCTGCAGTCTCAGAGGATCGTGAATATCTTGGGCTTCATTTAAGCTTGGTCGACCGACTGACCATTTACTTTATGTTAGTTTTATTCCTCGTCTTCTAATTTGGGGTCTTAAGTCGCCTCACAGGATTTCTTAGCTGCATTTTTCAATGCTTCCAATTCTTACCCTGAAACGTTCTAAGAATCTTCACCGACTGATCAGCTTAAACTTTACTAGGAAATTAGTCCAGCGGGAGTTCCCCCCGAGATTTATAGGCAATCTTAAAACTCGTCTGAGGGTACAAAAGGGGTAACATAGATTTTCATACCCTATTCACATTCTGAGGGTTATAAATCTTAAAAGCCTGCGAAGAACTAAACTTACCGAGCTAAGGAAAGATGAAGGCAGCCAGGGCTTCCACTTTTAAAGTTGAGACTTGAAGGTCTTTATCGATTTCTTACCCTAATCGCATTTTGAGGGGTATAAGTCTTAAGGGCCCATGATAATCTGTGGAACCATAAAAGCCAGCCAAGTTTGCTGTTCTCTGCCTTTAGCCCCGATTGATTGATTTTGCCAGCAGCTGATTGTTTTAAACTTGTTTTCGACTTACAGACGAAACCGATGCGGCCAACATGGAGAGCTTCCGACAGGCCCAACCACGACGACCAGGCTATGAGCCGCCGCAGGCTCCCAACCTCAGCGACCTGCCCGAAGAATGCCTGGCCGAAATGTCCTCCCCCGAATTCGACATGAGCATGGCCTCCAACATGAACAGCATGCCCAACGAATGCCTGGCCAATGTGTCCGCTCCGCTCTACTATTCATCCGCCCAAGCCAGCGATCCCCACGACCAGCTGGAGGACATATCGGCTCCTGATTTGTGCGACATGTCGATGGGGCCTGGAGAGCGCATCGAAGACGTCTCCCAGCCGTCCATGGTGGGCGCCGAGGCTTCCAGTTATGTGGACAATGTGTACCAGGAGATCGTCGACCGGTTCAATAACCTGCGCGAGCGGATAGCCCGCGGCGATCAGATCCTGCCGTCGGAGGTGGACGAAGCCTCTTGCAACATGACAGAAGGCCAAAAGGTAGGCAGCCAGTGGAAGTTTAACCCCGCGAATGTTTACCTGAGGCTCTTGTCCTTTCAGCCTGGAGTCCAGACCACCCACCGGCAGATCATTACCCGTGACAGCTGCGGCAACATAACCAGCCAGATCGAGGAGACCAGCACAGTGTCGAACGGTCCGATCGAGCAGCTTTCGGGGGTGCAGCCGCCCAGCTTCATGAATGCCTCCGGGATGAGTCCCCAGGCTTTGCAGAATACGCCCATGGCGGCTGTTGGACCGAGGCAGGCGAACCGTCGTTTGAACTTCGCTTTGCCTGAGGACTCATGCCAAATCGACGACATGACTATGCCCTCGTTCCAGGATGTGTCGATGCCGCTTATGAGCACTCGGCTGCCCCAGGGCATGCCCAGCGAATGCCTCACCGATATGAGTGCCCCGTCTTTTGGGAGCCCCGGTCGAGGGCCGGCTAGTCCAGAATGTATTGAGGATATGACTATGCCCTCGTTCCAGGATGTGCCGATGCCTCCCATGAGCACACGCATAGGCCCAGGAATGCCCAGTGAATGCCTTACTGATGTAAGCGCTCCGTCGTTTGGCAGCCCGGGACGTGGACCGGCCAGTCCGGAATGCCTGGAGGATATGTCAATGCCTTCGTTCCGGGACGTTTCCATGCCACTGATGAGCACTCGGCTGCCCCAGGGCATGCCCAGCGAATGCCTCAATGATATGAGTGCCCCGTCGTTTGGCAGCTCCGGTCGCGGACCAGGCAGCCCCGAGCGCCTCGATGACATGTCCATGCCGTCCTATCTCAGCGGCCCTTGCACTCCGGCGGGCCGACCGCCTCAGCGATCTTTCCCCTCGCAAAACATCTGCGATGTCAGCGCTCCTTCCATGGGGGCCTCAAGCCGCGGAGCTCCCAGTGGCGCCTACTTGGAGGACATGTCGATGCCCTCATTTGGGGGAGTCTCGGGAGCCTCGAGGGGCCGAGGACGTCCGCAGACCTCGTTCCCCTCTCAGAACATCTGCGATGTGAGTGCCCCCTCGTTCGGAGCTTCAAGCCGCGGAGCAGCCAGTGCCTCGCGCTTGGAGGATATGTCGATGCCTTCGTTTGGCGGAGTTTCTGGAATTTCAAGAGGCCAAAGCCCATCACGCCAGCAACGATCTTTCCCCTCGCAGAATATCTGCGACGTCTCTGCTCCCTCGATGGGCGCCTCAAGCCGTGGACCCTCCAGCCCTCCCTGCCTGGCGGACATGTCGATGCCTTCGTTTGGCGGAGTCTCCGGCGCCTCTCGCGCCCGCCAAAGTCCTGGACGTCGACAGCAACCTTCGTTCCCCTCGCAGAACATCTGCGACGTCAGCGCTCCTTCCATGGGAGCCTCAAGCCGCGGAGCTCCCAGTGGTGCTTATTTGGAGGACATGTCGATGCCTTCGTTTGGCGGAGTTTCGGGAGCTTCACGTGCTCGCCACAGTCCTGGAAGACCTCAACAATCTTTCCCGTCTCAAAACATTTGCGATGTATCAGCGCCTTCAATGGGAGCCTCGAGCCGTGGAGCAGCCAGTGCTCCATGCCTAGAGGACATGTCGATGCCTTCGTTCGGCGGAGTCTCAGGAATCTCAAGACCACAAAGCCCATCGCGTCAGCAGAGATCCTTCCCCTCGCAGAATATCTGCGATGTCTCAGCGCCTTCGATGGGCGCTTCAAGTCGAGGGGCTCCCAGTGGCGCCTACTTGGAGGACATGTCGATGCCTTCGTTCGGCGGAATCTCAGGAGCCTCGAGAGGCCGACCCGGCCCAGGACGACCGCAGACTTCGTTCCCCTCGCAAAACATCTGCGATGTCAGTGCTCCCTCAATGGGCGCCTCGAGCCGCGGAGCTCCCAGTGGTGCTTATTTGGAGGACATGTCGATGCCTTCGTTTGGCGGCGTCTCAGGAGCTTCCAGAGCTCGCCACAGCCCAGGACGACGGCAGCAAACCTTCCCCTCCCAGAACATCTGCGATGTCTCAGCGCCTTCAATGGGAGCCTCGAGCCGAGGAGCAGCCAGCGCCCCAATGATCGACGATGTGTCGATGCCTTCATTCGGCAACATGTCCGCCATCTCCCGAGGACGCAGTCCGACGCGTCAGGATCGATCTTTTCCCTCGCAAAACATCTGCGACGTCAGCGCTCCCTCGATGGGAGCCTCAAGCCGCGGAGCTCCCAGTGGTGCCTACTTGGAGGACATGTCGATGCCTTCGTTCGGCGGAATCTCAGGAGCCTCCCGAGGCCGACCCTGCCCAGGACGTCCGCAGACTTCGTTCCCCTCGCAAAACATCTGCGATGTCAGCGCTCCTTCCATGGGAGCCTCAAGTCGAGGGGCTCCCAGTGGTGCCTACTTGGAGGACATGTCGATGCCTTCGTTTGGAGGAGTTTCAGGAGCCTCGCGAGGCCGCCAAAGTCCTGGACGGCCGCAGCAGTCCTTCCCGTCCCAGAACATATGCGATGTCAGCGCTCCTTCCATGGGCGCTTCAAGTCGAGGGGCTCCCAGTGGCGCCTACCTGGAGGACATGTCGATGCCTTCGTTTGGCGGCGTCTCAGGAGCCTCGAGAGGCCGACCCTGCCCAGGACGTCCGCAGACTTCGTTCCCTTCGCAAAACATCTGCGACGTCTCAGCGCCCTCGATGGGCGCCTCAAGCCGTGGAGCTCCCAGTGGTGCCTACTTGGAGGACATGTCGATGCCTTCGTTTGGCGGCGTCTCAGGAGCCTCGCGAGGCAGACCGAGTCCCCGTCGGTCGCCGAGATCGTACGCCTCCTCAAACATCTGCGACGTATCGGCCCCTTCGATGGCCAGCAGTGGACGCGGGCCAATGGGCACGGACTACCTCGAGGACATGTCCATGCCTTCGTTTGGCGGCGTCTCCGGATCCTCAAGACGGCAGCAGACGATGCCCTCGGAATGCATCAACGACATCAGCGCCCCGGCAATGGCCTCGTCTTCGCCTCTGCGCCGGCAGCGATCGCTTCCCGCCAACCTCACCCCCGCGGAATGCCTGGAGGACATGTCCATGCCATCCTTGGGCCGCAGCAGAAGCGTCGGACGCCCGCAGCAGTCCTTCCCCTCGCAGAACATTTGCGATGTCAGCGCGCCCTCGTTCGGAGCTTCCAGCCGCGGACCAGCCAGTGCCCAGATGATCGACGACATGTCAATGCCCACGTTTGGCAACATCTCTGGCATTTCCCGAGGGCGGCCCAGTCCCCGTCGCCAGCAGCGATCTTTCCCCTCGCAGAACATTTGCGATGTGAGTGCTCCCTCGATGGGCGCTTCAAGCCGCGGAGCTCCTAGTGGCGCCTATTTGGAGGACATGTCGATGCCCTCGTTCGGCGGAATCTCAGGAGCCTCGAGAGGCCGACCCTGCCCAGGACCCCAGGCTTCGTTCCCCTCGCAAAACATTTGCGATGTCAGTGCTCCTTCCATGGGCGCTTCAAGCCGCGGAGCTCCGAGTGGTGCTTACCTGGAGGACATGTCCATGCCCTCATTTGGTGGAGTCTCGGGAGCTTCCAGAGGCCGACGTCCGCAGACTTCGTTCCCCTCCCAGAACATCTGCGATGTCTCAGCGCCTTCGATGGGAGCCTCAAGTCGCGGAGCTCCCAGTGGCGCCTACTTGGAGGATATGTCCATGCCCTCATTTGGCGGAGTCTCGGGAGCTTCCCGAGGCCGACCCTGCCCAGGACGTCCACAGACTTCATTCCCATCTCAGAACATCTGCGATGTCTCGGCGCCTTCAATGGGAGCCTCGAGCCGAGGGGCAGCCAGCGCCCCAATGATCGACGATATGTCGATGCCTTCATTCGGCAACATGTCTGCCATCTCCCGAGGACGGCCCAGCCCGCGCCATCAGCAGCAGTCCTTCCCCTCGCAAAACATCTGCGATGTCAGCGCCCCTTCGTTCGGAGCTTCAAGCCGCGGAGCAGACAGTGCCTCACGCTTGGAGGACATGTCAATGCCTTCGTTTGGCGGAGTCTCTGGAGCCTCCCGGAGACGGCCGTCGCCTGGGCGCTATCCGCAGTCCTTCCCCTCGCAGGACATCTGCGATGTCTCTGCTCCCTCAATGGGCGCCTCAAGCCGCGGACCCTCCAGTCCTCCCTGCCTGGAAGACATGTCGATGCCTTCGTTTGGAGGAGTCTCCGGCGCCTCTCGCGCCCGCCAAAGTCCTGGACGTCGACAGCAAACTTCGTTCCCTTCGCAGAACATCTGCGATGTCAGCGCTCCGTCCATGGCCGCCTCAAGCCGCGGACCCTCCAGTCCTCCCTGCCTGGAGGACATGTCGATGCCTTCGTTTGGCGGAGTTTCGGGAGCCTCGCGAGGCAGAGCCCAGCGGCCCGGAGTCGGTCCCTCAATGCCCTCGCAGCAGCTGGGCGATATTTCGGCTCCCTCATTTGCCTCCGGACCCGCTTACCAGCCACAGCCCTGCCCCGGCGCCTACGGCGACTCGCAGGACCTCTACAATATATCCATGCCCGACCTGGTGGATCACTCGGGACCCCGATCGCCGTTCCCGCGACGTCAACAGCAAATGTCCTACCCCAACGAGTTCTTGAGTGATGTGAGCGCCCCCTGCGGCTTTGGCGACAGCCCACGCCGCCGATCCCAAAGCATGCCCTCTGGCCGGCTGGAAGACGTGTCCATGCCCTCCTGCATGGACCTGTCGCACTCGCCGCGCCGCCACCAGCTGGCCATGCCCAGCGAGTGCCTGGACGAGATGACCCCGCCGACCATGGACTCCAGCGTTTTGAGCAGAGGGCGGACCCCCTCCCGGCGCAGCCGCTCAATGCCACGCGAGCAGATCTGTGATGTGTCTGCCCCCTCGTTCGCCTCGGTGCCTCAGTCTTCGGCCTACCAGGATCAGCTGGACTGCATTACAGCTCCCTCGATGGCCAGCAGCGGGCCCATGGGGCCTGGTTCCCGCCGCCAGATGACCCTGCCAAGTGAGTGCCTGACGGACATCAGTGCGCCTACTTTTGGATCGACGCAGTTCATCAGCGGCCGGCAGGAATGCCTGGAGGACATCACCGAGCCCACCCTGTGCCAGACGCCGACCGTAGAGCAGAGCGGGGATACGGAGAACCTGGGCGACATCAGCATGCCCTCGGGCATTGATGAGTGCAGCAATTTGGCGAGCCAGCTCTCTGGAAACGCCGTAGCTGTCGATCAGCCAAAGTCGTCCACTTCTGTGCATCATTCCAGCGAGCAGACCACGACTCGGCGGGTGTGCAAGACGCCGTCGGAGAACCTGGACGACATCACCGAGCCCTCCATGCTCAACGACTCTGCCCAGGCGGGCGCCAATTGCGAGACCATCGAGGAGGTGCACATCAAGACGTCGGTGTCGTCGGTGACCTGTGTGTATGGCAACAGCGGGGATCGCATTGAGGACATTTCGATGCCGCAGTTCGAGAGCACGGGGATCAGTGGAGCGGCGCAGCCGAATCGTTCGAATATGTTTATTGGCGAGGTTACGGAGCCTTCGTTTGCCCCGTCGTATCAGTCGACCCAGCCGAGTGGCTTCAATGCTTCGGGGGCACAGAACTCGACCTTCCATGGGTTCGATTCGATGGATAATTATGCGCCTTTTGATCAGCTAATCCGGTCGCCGTCTTGCCCGCCACCGGCGAACAGTCCCAGTTGCCCGCCGCGCGACAGGAGCCCGCAGTGTTAGGATGACTCGGAACAATTCTGGTGTTGTTGGCAAGTCCACATTGAAAAGGTTCTCAGGGTGGAGTAACCGCAATTTCGCTTTCTTTTCTCTGTAGACTTCTTTCCAAAAATGTCTGAAGACGAAATCGGCGGGTTTCCTTTTTAGCTTGAACAAGAAAACCAGCACAACTAGAAAATCCAGACTTCGAACCACTTTCCCTAATGCGAAACCACAAAAGTACGTACGAGTATCTGAAGAGCTGAAGTATTTAAAGTATTTATTTTTCTATTTAGAAGAACCTCTCAAGAGCCCAAAGGAATTCAGGGAATTCCCTAATCTATAAAAGAACCTAGAAGCTTTGCTCCGAACCTTATTATCATGGAAACGTATAAGAATCTCCTAAGCAGGAGGAGCAAAATTAATTAAAGATGTTCTTTTTCGTTTTAGGACCCTCAGATTTATCAAAAAATATCTCCCTGATCGGTTAACATTTCCCAAGGACATACAAATGCCCCCTCCTTTTTAGCCTCGAAAACCAATTATTGATTTATAGACTAACCAGAAAAGTAATGCACCAAAATTATAGTTACCAATAAAAAAAAGCCCAACCACTACAAGCAGCAGAGTTTATATTCTATATTCTCTATAAGGTTGCGGTTTCTTGAGATCGAATTAAATTGGTTTGTGAAATTCTTCCGAAGAAGAACGAAAGTCATGGAAATTATAAGATTGAGAAGATTTACTCCGTCAGGTTAACCGTTCCGGTTCCTTGCCCACCCGAGACTCGGATATGAAATCAAATTAAATGGGTATATGTGTTATAATTCTAGATTGTCTTTTAATATGAAGATCATAGCAAGGAACCTTTTAGGAAAGGTTTGCAAACGAGTTTCAGGCACTTTAGTAAAATTGTGGATTCAGCAGGGCCTGGAACTTCTCGTTTGTAAGGTCGTCCATATCCAGGGTGTCCATATCGTAGCCGTTCTTCAACATTTGTTCCACATAAGCCTCGTTCACGTTGTAGAGAATGGACGGCTCCGTCTCGATATCCGCGCGATTGGGTCGCAACAGGATCTTCACGGCTGCGCGAAACTCACACACACCGAGCTCGATGAGCTCGTGGGCCAACTCCAAATGCTCGAACTTGGTTTCCTGATCGGTGACGAACTTCACCTGGACATGCAGGGCCAAATCGATTTTGTGAACCAACCGCATAAAGACGAACCGCCGGTAGCGCTCCTCGTAGATGCGAGCGGGCAGCCGCTCAGTTTCCTCTTCGATCAGTTCGAAGGAGTCCACGAATCGAGTGATGCCCGAGACCAGAGTGTTCACCGATCCGACGAGCACCAGCAGCGAGGCGAGATTCTCAAACGGACGAGTGAAGAACTCGTGGCGCCAGTAGAACAGATCGTAGCCGAATTTGCGGTAATGGTAGTCGAAGGCGAAGACAACCGACATTATGACCAGAAAGACCCGGGCGATCAGATTCAAATCCAATTGGCCAACGAGCCAGAGGAGCGCGCATCGAATTTTCTCGAGAACAATCATGGTTTCGATTAATTTCAATTAGCAAATGCAGAGAAAATTTTGCCAACGTATTTTCAACGGTAATAAAGCAATTTTTATATTTATTTGTTTGTTTTTTTTAAATTGGTGTTCGAAGTTCCAAATGTTTGAATGAATGATTCTTTAATGAAAGAAAATACCTGACTTTGTTTATGAGAAGGCTCTTCAATCGCCTACCCAGACTTTAAATTCAAGACTTCAAGGTGAGGTGGGAGAACTTTCCACTTTCCACTCCATCAAGATCGAGAAAAATCCAAGAGACTCAGAATTTTGTTCATTACCTTTGCGATGTCTGAAGATCGAAGCGAAACCAAGTAGTAAATTAAAATTGGCAAGACCCCAAATATTTCGGAGTCCCTTTAAGCCTTCTTGCGATTTTATAAACTTGGCTTAGCCGACTTCAGAGAACACAGAGCTTTGCTGTCAGTCCTGCCAGGCTGACCTGAGATATTTATGAAAGAATTCCCCAGAAGTTGGGCTTCTTATTTGCCTGCGCTGGCAAGAAGTAAAAGCAATCAAAACCAAGTTAAGGACACGGGAATGCGTTGTTGCAGGACAACGAACAACAGGCAACGGCAACGGTAACGGCAACGGATCACGGAATGGACCACCGATGTGTGGAGCTATTTAAAAACAATTTATTCCCAATGGCAGCCGAGGCGACGCGACTTCCTTTTTCTTTTTCATTTTCCTACCTGTCGCGAGGCCCGTCAGCCGTCGTCTCGTCCTCGTCGCCGTCGCCGTCGTCTGTGTATGCAAAACAAGTGCAGATGCTTCAGATTGGTTTTCCAATTACTCAACATTTCAATGCAAATATCGGTGAAGCAGTCGGAAGGCAACCTCTCGGCTCTCCCCTCCCGGCCGGCAGACCCAAGGATATCCAACAGTTAACGCGCCCCACGCGCTGCCGCCGTTCGCCGCTCACCGTTCGTCGCTTGCCGTTTGCCGTTCATGTTCGGGGAATTGAAAAGGCATCCCATCCAGAACCGACCGGGCACTTTGCCCGCCGCATATTCGTACCATTCGTCTCATTGGCATGTATATGGGCCAGGACGTCGGATGGTTGTGTATCCTTTGCCTAAGCGAGAAAGGCACCAACAACGGCGAAATATTTTTCCTGCCAAAAGATAAAATTTCAATCACGTTTCTTCACTTTCGCTTAAAATAGCTCACCTCCCATCCAAAAAGGAAACACACACACACACACACACACACACAAGGGAGAAGGAGAGAGAAAGAATGGCAACTAGGACACCACATCACCTGCCTGCCAGGGAGCCAAACGACGGCTTATTGATTCGGCCCTGTGATGTCTAATGAAGCTTCTCGTTGACTAACTGAAAAGGACGATGGCGTCCCTTTGACTGCCTTTCGGCGTATGCAAAAATCTCGAAGATCAAAAGGCCCTCCGAAGGTTGTTGGCTCCTCGCCGTTGCCACTCGCAATTAAAGTGTGGCTAACGATTTGTCTCCGCGTCGGGCATCCTTGACGGTGCCGCAGCCGCAAGGATTGAAGCCCGTTGATGACGAAGAGATTAGGCGGCGGCTTGATATTTGCGCCGCCAAGAGCCCGGATAATCCTGCTCCTCGACACGGCGAATCCTGCGGGCTTAGATTTGTTTTGTGTTGTTGGGAAGGGAAAAATCTGGCTGGAATTTCATTAGGCGCTTTGAATTGCAATTGTCGGACTGGAAGGAATTAAATCCTTCAAAAGAAGCGCCAACGATATGGAAACAATATTTTGATGTCTATAGAAATTAGAGGAATTAAAATTGGAACTTTAAGGAATCCAAACCACAGCTAATTTGTGTCCGCCCTGTCGGCCAAACTTCGGAAGTTAAAACGACGTCCGTCAAGTGGGCGAGGCGGCTTCGTCGTCTAGACAGCCAACAGCGAAAGAAAAGCAGCTGTAATTTTCTGAGGGGATTTTATAGAATTGCATTTATCACCTGGAATCACAGTCGACGTTGCCAGGCAATCGGAGCGTGCGGTCTGCCCGCCTCGCCTCTTTTTTTCACACACTCATTATTTACAATCCAAAGTTTCTGGGGGCCGGGAAGGAAATTATTACTTACATCAAAGATTTGCATTTGCTGGAGCTGCGGGCGCCGTGGGGATGAACAGCCAGCGGCATGCGGATGAGGGAAAAGGTAAAACGCCAGTCGTAAGAAAGTAAAGTAAAAGTAAAAGAATTCGAAGGGAAAACTTTTCTTTCAATGAAATGAAATAAAATTGCATTACAACGGCCAGGAACGTGAACCGGGCGGGCCCCGTGTGTCCGTGAGTGTGTGAAACTTTCTGCCATGGCCCATTTTGTTCTTTCGGCGCACGCCTGCCAGCAAGTCAATGGATTTCCTCAAGGAGGGCTCCTCGGTCCCTCGGTTGGTGGGGCTTATTGCCGGCTGGCTGGCGCACATAAATTTGTTTAACCCGCACATGTGTCAAACTTTTTTTAACCCAATTTCGACAATTAAGTTTATATCTTTTGCCTGGCACTTCCATCAGCAGGTGAACGTCGGCGGGCCTCGGTCCTTGCCCCGAAACTAAGTCTCTCATAGACGCCCGCAAAATTCCTCTCGAGTGTGTGGGCCTCCAATTCCAGCTGTCAATTGTGCGAGGACAGGAAAAATTCCAATTTACTTGGCCCAAAATAAAGCCCACAAATTCCGTTTTTCGATCAGCTAACCAGCAACAAGTGGCCAAGGATCCAGCGGTTAAGACTGAAGCTGAAACTCCAAGGAGATGTTAATGAAGGCGAAGGCGATTTAGGGACCAGCGGCGATGAGTTCCAGTCAAAATCTATTGACCAACTTAGCCTGCCGGCCACGTCGTCCGCTGGCAGGCCGAAAGGTGCTTGGACTTCGCCTCAGCTGGGCTCCTTTACGGCTTCCAAACTGAATCAGAATTCCCTTTAGCAGACCGCCTTGAAGGCGTCCGTGTCCGTTTTCGTTTTGTTGCGTCGCCTTGACTTTGACTTTTGCTTTAGCCACGCTGCGCACTGCACTTGGAATTTGAATCTGTTTTTGTGGGCTTCATTTTGGTGCCTTAAATCGATCGGCATTACATTTAATTGGGGATAATAACAAGAAAGCTTGCGGAGTCTCCAGCGGAAAAATAAAAAGCCTTTCAAAAAAACATTCAAAGGGATTTTCTTAAAGTTTTCCTAGCCAAGCAGCGGCAGCAGCCACAGCAGATGGCAGTGCCGGCTTAGGCCGAACCAAACGGACAGCCCGATAGGACGACGAAGGCGATGCAGCATAAAAGGAGGCGTCCGCCGTCTGCCTCACTATCATAGTTGTTGTGTCTGGCTATCCTTAGAGCTGAGGCGATGCCCGAAAACAACAACAGCAAGCGGCAAGGAGAGCAGCTGCTGCTGCCAAGGCGACTGCAAAGGAGAGCCGAGTAAAAAGGACTTTTGGTGCATTAAATCCAAGCTTGTTTGTTTTTCATATGTATTTGCAAACACACCCACACACAGGCTTGCACAACAGACACAAAAGGACATGGACCCGATGCCTCATACGCCCCGTTGCCGCCGCTGTCGTTTGCCTGCTTGCGTGTGTGTTTGTGTGTGCGGCTCAGCTTTGCGTTAGTCGAAAAAAAAAAAATAATAATTCTAACAGCAACTCAAACAAACAAGCAGGCAAACAAACAACCAACATGAAAATGTGGCAGGCAAAGGAGGCAAAAAAAAAAAACGCGACACACACGAGAGAAGCGCGCGAAACATTTGATGTTTGCGCTGTGCAAACTTTTGCACGAAAACTTAGGCCAGAAGACACCTGAGCGCGTTCACCCCCAGGCCCCTCCCGGGCGCCTAACTAACTACTCAGGCCCCCGGCGCCCGCCCGCATACGCGCCTCCTTTGGTGGCCCCAATTTTGGGTTTCGTTTTTCGTAGTTTTTTTTTTTGCGCCAGTGCTTTCTGTTGGCGGGGGCAGGTGACGGGGGGAAGTGCTGCATTCTTTGCCAAAGACCGATCACGTGTGCGAGTCACAGAATGTGAATTTGGGTTGGGCTGGGAAATTCGTTGACAGCGACAAAAAAAGGGCAGGGGAGAGGTGAGCGGCGGGTCCTGCGACATTCAAATCGATAAAGTTTCGTTTCTTGAATCGATGAATAGAGTCGATTGACTGAGTGGCCCAAACCGAAGCTGGCAATGGATCGGGGACTTTTGATCCCTCAAACACTTTGAAGGTTGAGGCAGGTTGCCTCACAGGCCTTCAGGCGACTTGAGCCTCAATTTTCTTTTAGAAAAGAGCGGGGAACGGGGGGAATCAGAAGCCGGGCGAGCCTATGAGCCACGTGCCGCTTGCAGTGCCCTTCGAATCCCTTTGACTATTTTCGCGTAGTCTTCAAATTTGGGCAGCGGAGGGCCCGAAAAAAATCGCATTTGACGATTACAAACACGCGCTATTTGGTCTCCCCAGGGAATCGCTATCCGCTGCAAGTGTGTGCGTGTGTGTGTGTGTGGGTGTGCGTGTGCTTATTTTGTTTGCATTCATTTCATTCAAATAAATTTCAGCAATTTTTTCCTGTCATTTTATATGCGCTACTCCCGCTACTCCTGCTACTCCCGCTACTCCTGCTGCTCCTGTTGTCGTCCTTGTTGATTTTTCCTTTGTATGCACAAATAAATATACGTGCGAAGGCTGCAAGGCCAGCGGGCGGTGGGAATATATGTTTTCATTCAATCATTTCATTGACAAGGACCGCCTTGCCTGGGCGGGCTCCATTGCCGTCTGGTGGATGACCGAAAGCCGACAAGGACGACAGCGAAGAAGAAGGCAACTTGAAATAGAAAAAATAAATAAAATAAAAGATTAATAACCGAATCCCTTTGGCTTTGGCCGCCTTCGGCCTTGCGCGATTTGATTAGCATTTTTTTCTCCCCGCTTCGAAGAAAATTGGGAAAAATGTAATTCAAACGCCGGGTGACTGACTCGCCAAGGACGCTCTCAATTAGCAGAACGAGCCTAAGCACAACGGAGGAGGTCCTTGCAGTGGCAGCCGAGCTGCCACGGTCGATGGGGCATATGAATTCGTTGAACGCTTGCGGTTTTTCCTTTCCCCCCAAAATTATTGCATTCTCGGCTACGTGCACGTCCATATTCGTGTGTGTGTGTGAAGCAGTCAAGCGACGTTCATAAAGTTGACTTACGCTTAAGTAAACAGCAAAAGTGTGAAATGATTTCATCTGATGATTTTGCTTTGTATGCTTCATTGCGTCCATAAGTTGTAACTACGGATGTGTGTGTGCCTGTGTGTGTGTGTGTGGTGCTGTCGGGCATTTTGCCATATTTGTGGTTGGCAATTTTAAGGAAAGGTCCTTTTTTGCTTTTGCTCGCCGTAATGAGTTTGATTTTATGATGGACCCGTCGGGGCAAATAAAACTACTCAGCCATTCTGACCATCATTGGCCTGTGGCTTCAACTTTAATTCGAATGTCCATCTATGTTGGCAGTCCTTTGGAACATAAACAAGTGGCCAGCGCCCTCAGATCGTTTGCTTAGCCAAAGGCGATCGCAAAATAAATACAAAAACTGCCAACAAAAAATTTCGCATTCGATGAATTCAAGAAAATTTAATATAAGAATTAATTTCAAGACTGGAGAAGGGAAAATGCATAAATTGGTAAATAAAATTGCAAGAAATTAAAAGCAGCAGGTGTTGAGTGGGCGTGCGGCGGTGCTAAAAAGAAATTGCAATTGTTATTTCCACGTTGCCATATTCCCAGCGGATTACTTGGCCCACGTAAGGAGCCACAGGCAGTGACGTAAGCTGTGAGTCGCCCGGCCAACGGAATGCCAAAAATAAAACTGAAATAAAAAATTACATACTTGAATTTTATACCCTGTTCCTTGGGCCGAAATTCAAATTAATTTCGGGAATAATTTATTCCCAATTTAATCAGACTGAAAAGGTAAAATTTGTTTGACTCTTTTGCTTTCCTTGCGGCAACGCCGCGTTCATTTGGTGGCTAAGCAAAACTTTTATACCCTTCTTGCTCTGGTTGGGGTAAAGGGTATAACAACAATTAGTAATTCTCTTGACTGTTCAACAAATCATTTATACCCTTCTTATTTTGGCTGGGGTAAGAGGCGACGCCGGCTCCTTCTGGCAGTTAAATAAACAGCCTTATTGATCTGGTTGGGGTAAAGGGTATAAAAATAAATTTTAATTCTCTTGACTGGTCAACAAACCAATTATACCCTCACGCAAAGACTTACTTCTTTACCGCGACGCTCTTTACCCTCCTGACAGTTAAATAAAACCTTTACGTCCTTCTGCTTTGGTTGGGGTAAAGGGTATAAAAATAAATAATAAGTGTGGAAGATTTGAGCGCAGCATTTTGTGATTAACTGGGCCGGGCGACGCATACAGCAGCAGAATTGCACTTACACAGACTGACACACGTGAGCAAGCAGCAAAAATGCTGGAGTGGCACTTTTGCGCGACGCCCAAAAGTATGCAGTGCTTTAGATAAGATCAAGTATACGCCTGTTTGCCTACTTGTTGAGTGGCAACTAACTAAGTCCTGACGGCGCACACACACACGTACAGCCACGTTACCAACGGCGTGCTAAAAACTTTTCATAATTGACGACAGGCAAACGTCGAGTGGCTGCTGAGGGCGAGCACGCGGCCTGCAGGAGCCGGCTGCCTGCTTCGTCTCTGGCCTTCTTCTTGCCGCTCTCTGCCCTCTCTCGCTGATGATAAAGTACAAATATTTTACGTCATTAATTAGCGTTGCCAACATTCGCAAGAAAAAAACGGAAACTATTGTGTGCAAGATTTCGTGGGCGAACGGCTGTGTGTTTAATTTTTAATGTCTGCTGATCATAATTATGATAATTTTAAAGACGACAGCCAACAGGACGAGTGCTGGGTGTTGGGGCCTCTAAAATGGGCTTATAATTAAATCATTTTGGTGGGAAATTCTTGTTGTCGCTGGCGAAAATGTAGAGCGCGAAATGCGATTAGATAACTTCTAATAAAGTTGCTAAAAGTTTCCCCCCTCTCGCCGTCTTCCTCTTACAAACTTTCCACACAGACAAACTGATCCAGGCGAATGAACATAAAACACTTAGAATAATGAGAATTTAAATCGTAATAACGCCCGCCACCGAATGCGTATGTGTGTGTGGGGGTAGGACAACAATAAAAGAAACTCTCACACACACAGCCAGATGAACAGACGGACAGCCTGGGCGTGAGGGTCTGGCAAGTCAGTGAAAGTGTTGCCAACTACACGATTTTTTGCCTTGTTGCTGGCAAGCCTCGCGGGCCACGCGGGTCGGTGTGCGTGCGTGCGTTAATAAAATGTAATTTTGAAGGATATAAAAGCGAATTTTGTGTAAAGTCAGCGCGCCATCCTAGCAACCAGCCAGCCAGCCCGACAGCAAGGGAAACCCGGAGAACATCGTCTATCTGGCAATGGGGATTAAAACAAAATACACAACCAGCCAGGCAGTCGGGCCGCCAGCCAGCCAGCTGACAGACCCAGACACATAAATGCTTATTAGCAGCGCATTATGAGCATTCATACCAAATACTCAGCACACTCGCACTCACACACACACACACACGACTGCCATTTAGACTTGCCCTGTAGCTGTTTGGAGCATTAACTGCACAACGAACAGGAGCAGAGATCCCCACACCCGGCACAGGAAGGAATTACGGCTGAAGGGGAAGGACTGCCAATGACAGCGGGGCGAGTTGCCTTGGCCACTTGCATTATTTTTGGTCGAAACACAGCATTCTTGCTGCCGCCCCACAGCTGATATGCCTCGTTTGAATTTGTTGACAATAAATTGACGAGGCAGAAAAATGAAGCATACTTTTTGGGGCACATCTACAAATGAAATCCAAACTGGTTTCAAAATGCGGGCATGAAAATTTTCCCCATCTGTTTTTCCCATTTCAACTTTTGTGCGGGCCGACAAGAGACGGAGACGGGCAAAGGATAAAAATCCATTTCATTACTCACCTGGCTTCTAATCACTTAGAGAATCAGGCAGCCGGGCCCCAGCCACCTCCGCTCTGCTTATCTACCAAATGGAAAATTAAATTGCAAGCCAAATCATCAAAAAAAAAAAAAAAAACGAAAAGACAAGAATTTCGGCCTCGCCGCTCGGTCGCTTCTGTCGGTTATTAACCAATGTCAACGTCTGCAAAAGAAGGCGATGAACATTGTTTTTTTTTCTCCTTCTTTTTCACCCACTCAGCCCTCGTCCTAGCCGTCTGGCTGCTGTTGCCTTCGGCTGAATTGCAACGAACGGCGGTCGCTTTTCCAACGCTTTGTTGCACACGCCCAGCCCACTTATCAATAAAGGCGCGTCGAGGCCTAACAAAAGGTCCTTTATTAGAGGGAGTGCGGGTGGGCGGACGGGCGGGCGCCTGTGTGTGCGTCTCCTTTATTTTAATGCCACATTTCACACCAAGTGCAGGACGAGGTTTGGGGCGGATTATCAGCGAGTAAAGTGGAGCCGCCTTTTGTGAGCCTTTGACTTTCTTCTGTGTGTGTGGGAGGGGATTTTTTTCGCCTCAAAGTTTACGGATTCGGATTCTTTCTGATACTCTGCACGCCTAATGAGCATGAGGGCGGCTATCCTTCCGGTCAAGAGAACCGAGAACTTCAGTTTCTCTAAGATTCATTATATTCCTTACCAATCAGGCGTCTTGGATTTTCGTTAGGTTCCACAGGCTTTGAGGAGGACTCTCCGTTCTTTCCTGGGCTGAGAGTATTTCCTGTTCGGTGGGAGTTCTTAATTTTGATTATTTTTTGCGTTTTTGTTCTCTGTGGCGGAGACAAACCGAATGCAGCGTCATTGTAGTCGCTTTTGTTTCAGTTTGCGGCGTCCCTTCCCCTGCTGACGGCCAGGATATCAGCAGCGTCCCTTGACCCCTCCAGGCTGCCCATCGTTTCTCGCTCTTCGTCGCTTTGCCAGCTTGCCAGCTTTTATTTGCTAGTCACCAGCGCGCCGCAAACTATAAATGAAGGGCTTCCCCCCTGGCCGACTTGGCATTGTTTTTTTTTTCCGTGCTCGCCTTTTTTTAGTTTTTTTTTTTTGGAGGGTCGATGGTTTCGTCACATTTGTTATTGTTGTTGGCTCCTTGGCCGTCGGCAATGGGGTGAAGGCAAGACCCGGACCCTGCCTGGTTGGAGGGGGGGAGATTGCTCTAAGGCAACTGGAAGGAATTTAATTCTTTTCGCTTGGCTTTTAAAGGGCCTAAAGTAATTTTGGGATTTGCAGAAACTTGAAGCGGGCCAGCAGCAGGAAAAGAGCATTTGCAAGTCGTCGGCGGCGGCTGCTGCGGTCGCAGGTTTGTAGTTTGTCATTTTGCTTGGCCAACTCCAAATGGTTTCAGCGGTTGTTCGTCTTCATTTATTTGCTTGCCTTTGTCTCGTTTTGTTTTTAGCCGCGTCACCCAGCCAACCAGCAAACTTACAGTTCCATGTTCCTTTGGTTCTTTTTGTCATTATCCAAAAAGGCGACGAAGACACTGACGAAGTAAAAGCTGAAAGCAAAATGGAAATTCTTGTAGGCATCGCACCGCAACCGAGGGAAATGAGCAATCTGCCGGCATATGCGCTGTTCTGGCTGAGTGGTTGCGAGGGGCGAGGCAGCCATAAATGTCAAATGCCAGCACGTTGAAGTTGGCTTCTATTTTTTTATAGAAATTGGACGGCCATTTATAAGCAGCGCTCCGAGGGCCCAACAAATGAGCCTGAACTTAAACCAAATCAGTTGGGGCTTTTGCCGGCCCAGCGAGGCCAGATTGATGGGCTCAAAATCTGATTTTCTATTCGTAATCTTCAATCTTAAACGCCCGACTGCTGGCCTGACTGGCATGCAGAGGCAGGGAGTCCCCGAGGACCTTAAACTTTAAAGAGACTAAAAAATGTTTGAGAGAAACTGACGATCAGTGGAGCTGGCTCCATTACACTTTGGCCTTTGCCTGCGGATAATTCAATTGCCAAGTTAAAATTCAACCCAAAAAAAAAAAACAACCGCACACACGCTGTTGATCCAGGGTAAGGGATACGGGGCAATGTGGGGAGTCTATCAAATTTGAATGGGGGGCCGCCAGGATGGAGGAGGGATAACGCGGCAGAATGCGAACCGAATGGACTAATTGAAATTGCGCGCCAATTTTGTGGCTTGTTGCCCGCAACGGGGCACGCGGCGCGGCAACTGCAACGCGCCAGCTTCGCTCACGAGTCATGCGCAAAAAAGCCTGGGCCCAGGGGCGCCTCCCCGCCGACGGAACAGCTGTCCGGCCACGAGCCGTTCGGGCGCATTCGGGCCAACGGTTCGTATGCGTACTTCGTGCCATCCTCGTGCGTGCCTGCCGCCTCGGCTGGCGGGGGCGAGGAGGACTGTGCGTGCCGCTTGTGTGTGTCTCTGGCGGCTTAAATTCAACTGCGAAAACAAACCCGACTGCAGTCAGTGTCGGTATTTGCAACGGGCAACGTGTCCTGTGGCAGTTTCCCAGGCAAGGAACACTGTCGTCGTCGTCGTCGTTGTTGTCGTCGGCGTTGTGGTCGTCCTGACCCAATGAACCCAAACGTGGAGTAGCGGCGACTCATTCAAAAATTTCGGTACCTTGGCTGTGGCCGGCGTGGCGGTTATTTTTTGGCCTGTTCGAATTTCGAAACTTTTGTTTGCTAAGTTTTTTTTTGGTTTTTAATTTTAATTTAAATATTTTTGTGTGGTGGAAATTTGTGTGGCCGCGTGTGTGGATTTTTTTTGTTTTGTTTGTTGTCGTTGTTTAAAATTTGTTGGTGTTCTCTGCTCTTCTCCAAGGAAATTGAATCAAATGGCATTCAGGAAATCAGTCGAATTCCTGAATCAACAAATAAATAAAATTCATCCAGAAGCAAAAATATAAGTAAAAATTCTCGAATATTTTTTGTCTCTTCTCCGTTTCGCGGCCTTTTATTTTTATTAGCGATTCCCGGTTCCGGTCCTTTGATATTAATTGCTTTGCGTGAATTAATCAAAAATTAAAAAAAAGAAATTGCAAAAATAAATAAATAAACTCGACCGAAACGTCCAACAAAACAAACAAAGCGCAAAATTTCAAACATTAATCAATTTGTGTGTGTTTGTGTGCCTCGCGTGGCTCCCGTGTGCCCGCACGCGTGTGTGTGTGTGTGTGTGTGTGCGGTCCTTCCGCGGGCTTCACGTGTATTTGAAAAGCAGGTAAGTCAGCCGCCAGTCGGCCGTTTGTTTTTGTTTTGTTTACCGTCCGCCGTTCCATTCGCAATAATTTCGATGTTTAATTTATGATCCATTGATTGATTTCAATGCGTTGGCTGTTTGTAGAGCGGCGGGGGAGGGGGGAGGTGGGCACTTAACTTTCAAGCGAAAGTTAATGGTTTTTGGCGCAAGCGGAAAGCAATTAGGCCGCTTTTTGTGGCCCGTTTTCTTCTTCTTTTCGGCGGCTTTTAATCGACCGACTTGAAGTCGTCGGAAACTCCAATTAGCTTTTTCCTATCTCAAGGACATTTCCCACCCCACAACTGGTGTGGGATTGTGGGCGGGGATCTCCCGATTCTTTAGCTCCGGGGAGGGAGATCGCTTTCGGTTCGATCTTAAAGGGGATTTATGGAATTCTTTTGAGTGAGATTGAGCAGAGGGAGGGAGAGAAAGAGAGGAAGTGACAGAGAGAAGAAGAGAGGGAGAGAGAGTCAGGAGAAGAGAGAGAGAGAGAGAGAAAGGAAGGGAGAGAGAGGAGAAGGAAGAGAGAGGAAGGGAGATAGTGGAAGGGAGACGATTGCCAGATGGAGAGGAAGAAAAAGAGAGAGAGAGAGCGAGAAAGAGAAATACATAGAAAAGAGAGTATATTCGATACAGAGCGAGATAAATTAAGAGAGAATGAAGAGAAGAAGAGTAAATAAGAAGAGCGAAGATGAATAGAGAAAATACAAGAGAATAAATTTAAAGCAACGAAGCAGTGGAAAGAGACTGGAAGTTGGGGAGAGGATCAAAAGAGGGAGAAAGATATTCAGAAAGGGAAATAAAGAGAGGGAAAGAAAGAGAGACGTCGAGAGACAGAGAGAGAAATAGAGGTGGAGGGTAACAAAAAAAAAAGGAAAAAGAGATACTTAAAGAGAATAAAGAGAAAATAGTAAATGAGGAGCACAGAATTTCAGAAGAGCGGCTAAGGATTGACAAGAAAAGAAAGGAGAAGACACAGAAAACTGAGAAAGAGGATGTAAGCTGGATCGAAAGCCAGACTTTAGGAAAGAGAGGGAGGAAAAGAAAAGAACTTCAATTAAGAAATTAAGTCGGAAGCTGACGAGAGACGAAGGCCAAAATATATATATATTGACTATATAATTCAACTAATTAATACAGATTCAAATCTGGCAAAGAATCCTTAAGATTATTATGATCTGTGGGATTTAGCGTTGCTTGCTTATTTGAAGGTTTTTGGAAAATGATGACATAAAATGTCTCATTTGTTTTCATTAGGCGAGCAATGATCGTTAAATAAATTCTCACAATTTGTTGGACTGACGGCAAAGTTCCATTTCGCTCTTTATAGCCCCAAAAGTACAATCAGCACTTTTGGCTCCTCTCACCTGAAACATTCGCACGCATTGCAAGCGAAAAACAGAAGAGAAACAGAAACGTTTTGTTGCAATTTGACCCAAGGGTCTAATTAGGCTTAAAGTAGAGCCAATTGCCTATTAGGGTCAAACTTACACACACACACACACACACACACACGCTGGATGGATAGAAGGAAGAGACGTTTTCATTTCATTTAATTTACATAAAATTCACATTCGAATGCAAAACAAAATTTATGCATTGTAAATTGCCATGCCATCCATATAATAATCATAACCATGTAGTTTACTATTTATTTACCCATATCTCGAAGCCAGAACCTCGCCCCCACCCGCCCCTTGGGGGTATTATTCCTTCGACCAACGGCCGCCTGCCCGCCGGCAACCCGCAATGCTGCAGTGTTGAATGCAAAATTTATTTTATTTTAATTAAATTAAAACCTGTTTATTTATGCACTTAAGTTTCAAACATAAACATATTTGAATCCATTAAAGCACAACATCCACACACACACACACACGCACACCAACGCCCAGAGTTCGACATTCGTCTCGTCGGTTTTGTGGGGCCCAAAATTTCAATATGCTGGCGTTGTTTTGGCCGTCTTTTTGCATTTGACATTTAGCCCCATTAATAATTTAGGCCAGATGTGTGTAATTTATAATAAAAGTAAAAGAAGCCCGCTGCATTTATCTGCCCGAAAATATGTCCAAATAAATCAAACCCTTTGGCGATATTTCAGTGGATTTTGTAATTTGCAATTTACACAAATTTATAGCTCAAGTTTGATTAGATTGCGATCTCGAGCATTAAATTATGGAAATGTGGTCGCAAAGGATATTAAAGTAAGGCGGAAGGTAGAATATTGAAATCATAAGACGACTGAAGATTTCAGGAATTCCTAATGTTCTCCCTCGACTCCAATCGAGCCGGAGAAGAATCTCAGAGGTGCCAGATTTCTTTACATGCATCCTACAATTAGGAGGCCTTTCCCAGTCCGGAATCTCTAATTAGAGTCCTTCAAAAGCCATCAGCGAAAGCCATAAGACCAACGACAGGTGGCCCGGCTGTTTCAGTCGCTTGGACAGAAGAATCTCAGACTTTTGCACTCCAAAATCTCTAATCAGAGTCCTTGGAAAGCCTTCAGCTTGACCCTGAGCCGCTTGGGCAATCAGCAATTTGGGTTTTTTGTTCCAAGTTTAGCGCTCATAATAAATTGGCGGGCAAATCTGCAATTGAGAGATTAAGCCTGTCACGCCCACAGAAAAACCGAAGGGAAAGCAACGCCAACAACAAGGAAGCATAAATAAGAACAAAAAAGAAATCAACAAAAAAAAAAAACAAAACAGAAAAAAACTGTAACAAAATGAATTGCAAATGAGTATAAAATATTTATGGCAGCTATTTGGTTTTATTCACGCACACCCACACACCCACACACACACACATGGGCGCATATTCATGCACAATCGCACGCTCCATTGCTCAGCGGATAAGAGTTGCGTGCGTGTGTGTGTGTGTGTGCAAGTGGCGCAAATCCTTTTGATTATCCCTGTGCATTTACAAACGAAGTAGCAAAGTGCGCCGATTTCGCTTTATTTTTTCCCATAAAATCGAACAACAAATATTCGTTTTTGTGGGCATTGTGTGCGAGCGGCAGCAACAATAAGGACATCACAGCAACAACAAGAACAAAAACAATGGCGAATGAGCACAACAATACGAACAGTTTGCCAAAATAAACAAACACAATAAAAGTAACCAAGAAAGGAAATTCCCGCAAATGGCACAGAAACTAAATAATGCACACTCACACACACCGAGAGGGAACAGGATCATGTGTGTGTGTGTGTGTGGCAGGCTTTACCAGAGGCGTTAATGCAGAGACATTCACAGCGACAAGGACATTGCCAGCGACGACAACATCGACTATAAAGACGAACAATCGAAACGGCAGCCGGCAACGAACCTCCTTCCCTCCGGATCAACCCAAATTGCTTAAGAAAACACCAAACAGATGCAGCAGGACGGGCGGACAGGCGGACGGAGAAAAGGAAAGCGACAACAACATATTTCATGTCGACAAAGCTTTGAAATCCTTAAGAAGAATCAAACATGTTGTTGACGCCCAAGCATTCTGTCCTGGGAGTCCACAGGTCCTAGGCCGGCAGATCTCTAAGCTGGAAAAATAATCAAGCTGCAAACAGAATGGAAAGAGATCCTTTGCCAAGAACACCAACTGCATGTTGAGCTTGGGGTTCTTAGGAGTCCTGTATAAATTTAGCTTTAAAAATTGATAATAATAATAGATTAGAGGTTAAGGCAATTAAGTCAGAGTCAGCATGAGGAACGGAGGGATCTCATTGAGATCTCTTTAATAATTTCCATCGGCCGACTGTTGGCGACTCTGCGATGGCAAAGCTTCGGGAGGTCGGCGAAGTTCATTAGTTAGAAATTGGGAAACAAACTCCAAGTTAGTCTCAAAGACGCTCCCCCATCAAACGGCTGGGAATGTCTGAAGTACTTGAGTAAGTATTCTTTACACTTGAATACTAAATCAATCCAAAGAGTCAGCTCTGATCCAGAGTTCACTGAAGTCTCTTGTTTCCCTCAGGCAAATATTGGAGTAGAACTTTCCTCAGATTTATACATTACGCTGGCAAAATTAAAGACCGACAATTCTTACTGATCTCATAGAGATCGCAATCTTTGACTTCCTGGCTTAAAAGACTGTCGGCATCAAGAGTCAAATTGGGAAACCTCAGAACTCGCGGCCTCTTATCAAGCAGAAAAGATGAAAAAGAAGCAGTTGGGGCGTTGGCTTGAAATTTATTTGAATAATTAAACATCTACTTTAAATTATCTATTCCAAAATTCCAATTATATATTTCAAAATCAAAATAGAGAGTCCATTTAAACTGAAGCGGAGGACAAATCTGTTTGATTCTTAATTGTAAGGCAATTAGAATGAATTTCGATCGCCATTAAATCAGTTTGGGGAAAAGTTATCTTCGTCAGGGTTAAGAATAAAAGGACCTCAGTCCCGGGGTCTCTGCCGACACGATCGTCAGTGTTGGGAGTTTTGGGTTCCTATAATCTTTGAGTTCCTGTGAAAATTAAATTGAAATTGGCCTTGACTCATTTAACATTCCAATAGAGATTTCCAGATCCGTTTTGCTCTGCTTCCTCGATCGACCAATCCTTTGTGGATCTTAATACTCTTTAATGGACTCTCTGTTCGGGTTAAAGTTGAAGGCGAGTAATTCCGGACAGACAGCGGCCTGTGGAACAGACTGAGAGGCAATTGTTGTAAACATTTCACACAAATTTTACCGTTTCCAATCGTTTGTCGCCCGCCCGGCTTCCGGGCTGGGAACTAACCATCCGGCCGTATTTCTGCCCGCCCGTCCGTCCCGCCGGCTTAGTTTATGGGAATGCAAATGTTGTTGGCAAGTTGGTTTTGCTGTTGTTATTGAGCTGGTCGGTTTGAATTTTAGTTTTGTGTGCTGCAATTTTTGTGTGTGTTTTTTATGAAATGTAATTCGAATTTGTTGTGCCACAAGCATTTTTCCTTCACCCCAAAGGCGACCAGAGAAATTGCCTACAAATTTCTGCATAAATTTCTGTAGGTCAGTTTATTAAAATCAAAACGGCCAATCCAATAATTTGAAAATGAACCCGATGCCAATCTCGGAAAACGATTCCATTTGTTGGTATTAAAAATGCAGTGGCCCCGATTTGGGCGATTGTTTTGCTCGTTTTCTTTCGGTCGGTCGGTCGAAATGAAATTGGCAGAAATCCGAGGAGATCAAATTCCAGAATCAATTGGCTTGGTCAAAGATTTAGTTCGTAATTCCACTGCTGCTGCTGCTGCGGATTATCAAAAAAACCAGAAAAACTAAAGAAAAACATTTGAAATTCTGCCAGTAAACTCGGCGGGTAATTAAGCGGATATCAAATGGGAATAATCGATTTAGTCTTCGTTTTTTATTGGCTATTTTTTATAAATTTTTTATTTCGAATTTAGTGCTTTTGGAGAATTTGTAAAGAAGGTTTTTCTTTTGGTATTCCCGCTGTGGTGAGATTAAAATAGAAATCCGCTTTTCCGTGATGCACAAAAAAAAGAAATAAATATAAAGTAAAATGAAAAATAAGGAAAAATGAGTTTTTTAATTAATTAGGCAAAGTGCAGGGTATTTGGGATTCGAGGGCTGCTTGTTTTTCTTCGTTGCCTGTTAATTTAAATGAATTTTTATGTTGCAAGCCTCGATGCACTCGATGAGGCACAAACTCACATGGAATGCCAAAGGTTGCAAATGAAACAGGAAAAGAAACCACGGCTGCAATTTCAGGATCGCGAGCAACTGCCGGGGGTCCTCCATTGTCCGGAATTTAATTTATTTAATCGGCCCAGCGATCCAAAGTTTGCCTCTGAGTTCGACAAATCTCAGATGAGAGATGGACAGTCGGAGAGTCAATAGGAGAGAAAGAACAGACGGACGTCTGATTCTCTGGCTCTCCACCTACACCCTTCTACCGGTCCATCTGTCCGCCCGTCTGCCTGTCTCACTGTGTGTTCGGTCGCCTCTTTCTCCGTCTGTCGGTGCGTCAGTCTGGCTTACTGCACTTCTGTCTGTCCAAGTGTCCGTCTGGTGCCCAAGCCTCTACGCCCGCTCTCGCTCCCGCCGGCGGAGCTTTCGCTCTCTAAGCAAAGCTTGGCTCCCAAGACAAAAGCTCAAAAGCTTCGACCAACCCTCCCCCCAGAAGAATATATAAGAACGAACGGCGGAGGCCTCAGGCAGTTGCTCGCGATCGGAGTTTGCGAAATGTCGTGTTTTTTTTTGTGCGTCGGTTTTTTTTCAAGTGTGTGGCATTCCGTGTGTGTGTGTAAAAATCCATAAAAGAACAACAAATTTAAACGGGCAATCGCGCGATTTGTAAAACAACAAAGATGAGAACAACAACAACACGAAAGCAAAAGGTAAGTGCAGTCAAAAGCCCACAAGCTGCGCCCCCTTCACCCACCAGCGGCAGCGCCGAAGCAAAAAGTTTGGTTTTCCCCACCCCCCCCCCCCCCCCTGCCCGGCGATCGTCCGCCAGGTAACGGGGCTTTGGCTGCGTCGTTTGTTTATCTCGGCGCCCCCGCAGCTCCCCTGGCCCATCCCCAGTCGCTTGCTTATCTCTTTTTCCATCTGCCCCTTTTGCTGGCCGGCAGGTGTTGATCTTTTTTCCCCTCTCCGCTTTGCTTCATAGGCAAAATTTATAATCTCACATTTTCAGCATTCTCTTTGTTTTTGTGTCATTTTTCTATTTACAAATTTTATGGGCTTTGAATAGGGTAACTAATTTTTGGGGTCAAGCGTTTGCTCAGTTAGGAAAAAATTATTTAAATATACATATAAACACTTTTTGGGATGGTTAAATTATTACTTGCTTGCTTCAAGAATTTAATTTATTTCAAGTTTGAATGTTGATTTGCGCGGTTTTTCGTCAAATCGCATCAGATATCCTCGGGCAATTAATTAATGCCGCTGGCCGAAACGTCGCGAAGATTCCAACAAATTTTATAGAAGATAATTTTTCACCCTCCCAATTTCTCTCTCTAATCGATCAGAGCCTGAGAAATTAATTAGTTAATGAGCCGGTGAATGCGAATGCGGTTACCCGCACTCGAATTGAATGCGCCTGACGGCCGCCTTTTCCTGGCTGGGGCTTTTTCTTGGCCATGTCCGGTGGACGGCCGAGTTGATAACTCAATTTCCCCAGCCTCTTTGGGCGGAATTGAATTTAATATTAATTAACTGATTGCGACTGCTAAGCGGGCCCATTTTTAATTAACTCGACTCACTTTAATTTCATTTGATGGTCGGTCGTCCTGGCCTGGTCCTCGGGGCCCAGCAGGGCCCGCTAACCCATAACTTCTCATCGCTGTTGGCCAGTTAGCCGCTCGGTCAGCCGTCTATGCTTTTTTCAATTCTCGTCAGAGTCCACTGAGCTTGGCCAGGTGTCGCGACCAATGTCGAGTACACGTGCCTGGGACGTTGGCCGCGTCCGTGCCCCTGCCCCCAGCGCGTGTCCTTGTTGGCGTCCAAGGGCCGTGACTGTTTCGCTGGCCACCCTCAACAAGGAATACATCGATGTGCAACGTGTTTTTCCGGCTTAATACCTCGAGCAGTTGAATACGAATGAAATAAACGGTAAATGAAGCCCCCCCCCCCCTCGTCCTGCGGGCAACACTGTGTTTGGGGTGTGGGGGGGAGCACGCGCCGCTTTACGTTGCGGGCGTGACGGGCAGACAGCGTTGGCAAAGCGAAAGGAGGCGGCCAAGCAGAAGGTCCAGGCGGGGGGGAGCTCAAAAAATGTTGCCCAGCCCAGGAAAAGTCGAGGAACTTTTTGCACATCAACCAAAAGTCACCCAGGGATCCGCCATGCTCTGTCCGAAGATCGGAAAATGCAGGACGATAAAAAAGGGAAACACACAGAAAGGGGAATTAAAAATATAGAAAAGTGGAAATGCAAGGACCAAATGGCTTACGGAATTAAAAGTGAAAGCCATTAGGACGAATACCAGGGAAAATACCAATTACCGTGAATGTGGGCAGAAAAAATACCTGAAATAAAAAAATACTAAATAAATTAAAAGGCGAGACGATGTTTCCAAAAGATTACAAAAATTACCGAAAGGCTTAAGGACAAGAAGGAAAAAGTCAAAAGCAAATTCAAAATATTAAATCTAAATAATAAAAAAGGTTAGAAAGGACAAAGGCTCTGCTGAATCTTAAGAGGGTTAAAGCGATCGGAGAAGGAGCAGAAAAAAGACTGGAAGGCACGAAAAGAACCTCAAGAATCACTCGTATTTTTTGTGCTGTGGCCTGATCGAAGCTTTGTGGGAGTCAACACCTTAGTAGTCCTTGAAAAAGTCCCTGAAATATTCCCCCCGATAGTCAATAGCTAACGGGGATGTAGCTCAATCGGTAGAGCGGTTGCTAAGTCTGCAAATGGTTCGGGGATCGAAGCCTCGCATCTCCGAAAATATTTTTCTTCATTATTCTCATGCCAAGTGGTAGATCAAGGACTTTCCATAGCCCACAACCAACGGGGATGTAGCTCAGCTGGTAGAGCGATTGCTTAGACTGCAAGAGGTCCGAGGATCGAAACCTCGCATCTCCCAATATTTTTTCCTTTCTTATTCTCACTCCGAATCCTAGATCAGGGACTTTCCATAGCCTACATCCAACGGGGATGGAGCTCAGCTGGTAGAGCGATTGCTTAGACTGCAAGAGGTCCGAGGATCGAAACCTCGCATCTCCCAAAATAATTTTTTTTTATATATTTTCCTGGCTGATTTCTTTAGGGCATTCGGCAGTTGGTGGTGCGTGGCTGTGGGTATCCTGGGGCCCACCTGATGTTGCTTTTAGTTTTGTGTGCTCGTTTACGTTTCCTTATTTGTTTGCTGGCAGAATATCCTTGAAGTTTGTGTTCGTTTTGTTATTGCGTCGGTGGAAATCTGCCACTCCGCTTTTGTGTGTTGCCCGCATTCCTCAAGCTGCGTAGTAAAAATCGCGTGCCAAAAATCGCTACAGTTTTCTTTTATTTTCCGTGCTCCTTTTCTTCGTGCTTATTTCCGTTTTCGTTTAGGCCGCCCCCGCCGTTGGGCCTACCAGGCTGTTGCTTTTCGGAGGCGGCCTGTATTTTTTTCTTGCCACCGCTGCCTTTTTCATTATTTGCACTATCACGTAATGCCAAATGAAGTCGTAAAAAAGTCTCTGGGGGTGCGTGTGCTGCGGTGGGCCAAAGGGATGAGGGAAAAGGAATTGAAAGGAAGCCCACGGCAGCTTCGGTTGGTTGGGGGCGGCGGCTCGCTTTTCTGCGAGTCAATTCGCTTGCTCAGAGCTCACAAATTGCTCAAGTTATTACAATTATCCTTGATTAAGATGCAGCCAAGGAATCCGAATTCGAATCCACACACGCACACACGCATACACGACTCTTGGCACATTTAAATTACGTGTCCCGGAACGGAAGCGCCGCCGTATCCGCCATTTCCCCTCCCGACAGACACACACAGCCTGACTGACTGACTGACTGACTGAGGGACGGACAGGCGGACAGACGGACGGACTGGCTGTTGGTTGCTTGCTTAAGTGGTTTCTCGTTTAGCGGCGCAAATAAATCAAAAGCATTAAAAGGTAAACAACAAAACAGAGACACAGAAATGAAACCAAAACGAACTCAGCCAGCGGAAAGACAATCACAGGCCTGGCGGCGGGTGGACGGGATAAAGGAGAGCGCAGGGGGGGGGGGGTGGTTGGGGAATAACTGAAGGATCAGCGCGACAAAAAGTTAAACGCTTCGCTTGAATGGTGTGAACACAAAAAGGGAAACAAATAAAAAAAACACACACACTCAAAATGAAATGCGGTTAATTTTACCCCAACCAACACAACGAACTGTTGATACTCTTTTTTAAATTCCTCTATGGGTCTAAGAATGTCTGTATAGCAGGAAGGATCAAATTTCCCCTCTATATCTCTTCTTAGGGTAAAGGGTATAAAATGCATTTGATTTCTCTTCTGTTTCAAAATTTAATTACCCCTTCGACTTTTTGGCTAGAGTATAAGAAAAAAAAAGAAACCTGCACTTCGCGAAAGCTAACAGCAAAAGGTAAACGAAAAATAAACTGACAGCAAAGAAAAAGGAAAACGCTAAAAAATCTTTCTTAAAAAAGAAAAACAAATGTGTCACTTTGGCCAAGTTGAAAATTAATTAAAAAACATATAAATTATTTGTCCAACGGTGAGAAGGAGCAGGCAACTGGGGAAAATGGACGGAAGCAGTGACAAAAAGGCCGAGGCAGCCGGCTGGGGGGCGGTGTGTTAATCTGCTTAATAATAAAGCTGCAAAACCCCCGACGGCTGCCTTATGAATTTGGCGTGTTCGTTGGGGGGAGAAAAAATCGGTGAACTTGCCGGAAAATGCGGCTGTCGTCGGCGTTGAGGGAATTTGCAGATTAGGGGATTTTCGTTAGTTTTGCTTGGGGATTTTTACTCCCCATAGCGGGCCAGCCAGTGTGTGAGTGTGTGTGTTGGGGGTTGGGGGAAACCAAAAACTGCCGGGTTCTTATTTCCTTTGTGCGACAGGCACAGGCTTAAAAATATGCTCTTAAGGTCTTCAATTAAAGGGATTTTGGGGGGGTATTTTGGGTTATGATAAGTTTTTTTTTCTCAAGGCACCTAAGCAGGGTAAAGAAAGAGAGTTGATTGGTCTATAGATCTCTTGAGGTTGGGGAACGAATTAAGGGTAAAAAAATTAACGATTAATTAAAAAATATTAAAACAATCTTTGGCAGAAGTCTCAGTATTTTTTCTCTTGGGTAAAAATCTCAAATTATTAGGAATGCTCGGGCTGCTATTGATCCCATTCTTCGGTTTTGTTTTTCAAGACTTTTAGGGTAAAATTGTTCTCTCGTATTTCTCGGACTTTGGATAATTTAGGAGACAACTCCACAGTCATTGACTCCATTCTGATCTTTTGGAAACTTTTCCCACCTTCAAAAGGCCCCAAAATCTCTTCTCTGCTTAGTCCAGTTGTTTTTTTTTAGCTTAATTGGCATTCCCAGGCTCTCTGAAACTACCCTACACTAATTTTTAGTGAGGCCACAAATAAAATCAACTTCTGCTGGGTAAAGTTGGCGCCGAACTCCCCAATGAAATTTCTGTGCGACCTACGAACCCAAAATGACATTAATTTGAGGGGGAAAAAAAAAGAATTCCACTTTTCGATTTTGGCACATCCATAAACTTTTCGGCCAACCAACCTGACCCCATCCGCCCCGCCCTGCCCCGCCCCTTCGCAGTGTCCAACGCCCAGTTCATGGCAATTAGGGCACTCGGCTTAAGTCGCCAACAACAAATGGCAATCAATGGCTTACGTAATCGTTTCGCAAGCAGCTTAACTAAAATGTGTTGTGGATATTAATGAGCGGTACTAATTGTGTGCCTGTGTGTGTGTGTGTGTGTGTGTTTGAGGATAGAAGGTAAAAGTCTGCGGCAAGATGACCAGGGCTCATCGGTCACGCTGCCTGCAATGCCAAAGTAGAACAAACCCCACACATTTTGACCTTTTCGGCCGGTTTCATACCCTACGAAATGTAATTGCCAGACGGAGGGTATAATCCTTAGGGTAACTGGGGTAACAGGGTAACTTAGTTGGTATTTGTGGACTACAACTCATTTGAGTATTCTAGACTCGAAGAATCAAAAGTTTATGGGAATTATGAATTCCTTTTTGGGATTTTATTTTAGATCCTTTCCTCATACCCTCCGATACCAGAGGGGAAATTAGGGCATCATGACTTCGGTGGGGCCTGATTAGTTGGGCTAGTTTTTTTTTAAGGCCTGTGGGAAGGCGGGTTAGGGGTCATCCAGGGATTCGCATAAACACATTGAGGGCAATTCACCAGAGACTCGCTGACCGCCCCCAGGCAATCTCAGTGAGAAACTGCTCACCTCACACACACACACACAGGTTGGGAACCTGAGAAGGTTGTGGCAATCACACTCACACTCCGACGCTTTTAATTTATTTCCAAACATTTACGCTTGTCCGGTTCGGTTGGCTGGTGCGTCTCGGCGAGCGGCTGGCAGGCAGCCTCTAATCCAGCAAATGACCTACAAAACCAAAGGTGCATTAACTATGTACACACCCACACACACACGCAGGGAAACTAACGAGCGAAAGGACGAAGGACCCTGCCGGATAGACAGACAGACGAACGAACTGATAATGGCGGGCCGGTCGAGTGGTGGGCGTGGCGCCAAAGCAAAGCCTTTGATGTGAAGTTCCCTTTCGAGAGGTGGAGCGTGTCAAGGGGAGGCAATCCCCCCACCCACCGCGCCACTCACGCCGCCATGACGATGCAAGAACCTCGACTCGCCCCTCCAAAAAAAAAAAAACATCATATCGGACCCAAAACTTAGCATGGAATCGCCAGCGTGGCTGTTTTGCTTTTGCTTGGCTTTGAATTTCGAATCGACGCTTGTTGAACTTTCATTGTTTGTTGTCATTATGAGGAGGCCCTGCCCGCCCCCTAAAAACACTGACTAGGCTAAAAATGAAGTAAAGATTCATTATTGATTTTTGAGAGCCGCTGGCGAAGGCTGCGTCGGTGCTTCTAATGAAGCGAAGCAGCCGAAAAGGAGCCTCTGCCGAGGGGGACAAAGAAAAGCCAAATTTCCACTCAGTTGATTTGACACAGACAATAAGGCGTGGGCGTGGAAAGCTGCCACAGCCCCGCCTGCTCCCCGACCCGCTGGCTGGCTGTGCCAGGCTGGAGGCGTTTTGTGGCCGTGTCACCGGTCACCGCTTGGCTATTAACAACAGTTTGGCTAAATGACACTGCAATAAAGCATAAAAGTCGTCGCAGCAGCGGCGGGCTAACCTTTCCGGCTCTCGTCGCCTATCTTTAGCCTCGTTCAGCCCAACTGCGCCAAAAAGAAAGTCGAAAAGTGCACAACACACAGACGCACACGTGGCCACTCTGGACTGTCCTTCCTGGGCAGATTTATTATGTGGCAATAAATAAATTACTGGGCCAATGGTCAGGGCACCACGCACACCAGCCACGGCCACGGGCGGGCTTAATGCGAATGAAGCAGAGGCGGCCGGAGGGACAGAAAAGATAGGGTAATGGAAGAGCCGACAATGAGCCGGAGGTGGCGACCGTCCCGGGGCGTGGCGAGGTTGAGGATTCGGGGTTAAGCGGTGAGCAGCCTGCCGGGCACACAACCAAGGCCTCCAGCCAGCTAAGTGAGGCTCATTGGTAGCTAGACACACACACACACACACACACACATGGTGTGGCGTTCGGGGCACGCGGAAGTGAAATTGGCGGATGCGCTGCGCGGGCTGAGCTGGTCGTGCATTTTGCGCTTCATTCGCTGCACGTCCGCTGGCCGTGCATTAAAATGCCGCTGCGCGTTGCTGTTGTTGTTCTTCAGGATATGCATTTTCTTACTTATGTATACAATTGACCGTAAAGAGGAACAATAACGAGCGACACACACACCAAACACACGCACAGAGTGCTCCTTTCTGGACATTAATTTCAATGGATCCAATGGAGAATATTTTTTTTCCTACAAACCCAAGCAATTTCAAAAAGCATTCTGTATAAAAGAATTATGAAGATCCAAGCGCAGTGTCCTTAACAAAAGCCATTAGTACCCACGAAGCTGGACGATTGCAAATTGTAGAGTTGAAAAAAAAAGGTTGCCTGCGTTTTGGGGCAAACCGAAGGGAACGCATTTTTGGCTCCATCAAATGAAATTTTATTGTTTGTGTTGGGCCGGCGCCGGGAGAAGTTGTCGCTCCCGGATTTGACCGACTAACCCGGCCAATTCAAGCCGAAAACAGCAGGCACAACTTCAGACTTGGCCATAAATATCAAACAGGCTTTTGTGTTCGACGTCCAAGGCATTGGGGTGAGGTGGGCGTGGCTTTTAGCTGTCAGGCCCAGGCAAGTGAACATCGCCGGGCATCACAGTCGTTTGCACGTGCGCCGTAATTTGCGCATTTAGCCGCCTTCCAACCAACACCGCCCACTTTCCCGAATGACTGAAGTGAGGCATTAGGGCGGTTCTGTTTGTTGGCTGGGGCGGGAAGGGGGGCAAAGTGCATGCGTGGCTGGGTTTTGTTGTCCATTAGTCACGCGTCTCAGGTAGCCCCGCGTCCGCAACGAGGCGTATACGTAATAAATTTGTACAAGCCGCCATTAAAGCGATAACCAAAACTCAACACGACCACTCGGATACTCTTTCCCACCAGCCAACACACAAACTGGCCGCAGGGCCGAGTATGTCGGCCGCTTTCGGTTCTGGCTAATGATAAATCGAGTTAATTACCGACGTGATAAGAAGCTAATAGAATTATGAGCAGTCGTGCGGTGCGTGTGTGTCCGTGTGTGTGTGTGTGTGTGTGTGAAGAGCCACCATCTTAACGATGCCACAAAGTGGCCACCCGACCAACTGACGGCCTCGCTCTCACACACTTTCCCTGATGGATTTAATTAAATCAATATCACTAATGAGCACACGCGTGACTACACACACACTCACACACACACACACACACGCACAGACATTTGTATAGAGTAACGGTAATATTATAGTCAGTTTAAGAGAGGATTTTTTGTAGCTTTGCTAATCGGTTTGGTGGGCACTTCGGGAGCTCAGGTTTCTTGGAATCGCCTCCAAGCCAAACAACTTCTAAGGACCTCAGCCTGCTCCTTAACAAGCTGTGGTGAAGCATCTGAAAGCTGAAATTCAAAGGTTTTTAATTAGCCAAACATTGTGAAGCCCCGGCCGTGGTTTTCCCCAAATGGATACAATGGAATTTAAATTTCAAAGGGTTTCGCTGAACTTGAAGTCCCCTGTGCATTTCCTAAGGAACTGGAATTGAAGATGATGGGAAATTTTTATTTTGTATGAAGTCCTTTTCTGATTTCTTGCTGCTTCTCTAGCCCAATAAAAAAGTAATCAAGTGAGCCTGAAAATGGGCTGACGCAGCTTCTGCCCTTGAAATTGCTTCGAAGGGTGGAAGATTTTTGTGGGCCAAAAACTGCACTCACCTCTGCTGAAAATCCTTCATATCTGATCCAAGAAAAATTAGGCCCCAGTCAGTTTTAATTCCATTAGGAAGGCAAAGGTGTCCCGAGGCTTTTAAATCGTTAGTAGCTTCCGACGACTTTCATATTGAATTTGTTGTCCACCTTAAAAAGATACAAGACAGGATTCCTGCGCTCAGCGACAAAGTCTGAGCCAATTCGGCAAGTCAACTGAATTTCTAGCAATTTTTCGACTGCTGCATCAATTTGAGTTCTTGTAGGAGTTTCGTGCCGTTGAATCGAAGTGCTTGGCTTGCTTTCGATTTGATTTTGTATGCAGCCAACGTGACGGGCTGGCAAACTGACCGACGGCAGCCTGGGGAGCGCGGGGCGTAATGAGAACCAACTAAATTTTTGTCCATTTTGTTGTCCCTCTTTTTTTAAACAATTTCAACTTATTTACTTGTTTGTTGTGGCGCTGCTGCTGCCTCGCTTGTTGTTTTTTCCCCCTCTTGTTGGCCGTAGCAGTCAACGGACGTGACATGGGTCGAGCGTATGTCCTGCGGCTGTGATCGAAACGCTGCGATAGCCGCTGTCACTCAGGGACGGCGGCCACGATGGCGGTCGGGAGGCCAGCTCTTTTGTCGATATATCCTGCCGTTAATCTGAGCCGGGCTGGGCCCCCGCACACTCACCCGTTCCCACTTACAACTTTCAATTCAATTAAACTCAGCCCGTTGGGGCGGGGGTTGGGTGGGGACCAGTGTGTCCTTGGCCGGGTCGTCGCCTATTGCGACTTTTGGCTGTCAACTTTTTGTACAACAAGAGGCCGGCGTGTGTGTGAGTTTTAAGTTCATTACACACTCACACACACACGCACACACATGTTTACACTTGAGGGCAAGAACGTAAGTAGCAAGGACTTGACAATAATTGCGACCGACTCGTTCGCTGGCCAAGAAAGACAACAAACACCGTCTGCCGATTATCGAATCGATGATATTGGGACAGAACACACACGCACAACCGCAGACGAGCAGACAAGCAGACAGACGGGCAAAATGACAGAGAGAAAGGCAGCCAGACAGCGTCGACTTGACACCGGCCATTCACTCATTTCGATAGCTTTTGCGGCGAATGTGTAAAAAATTAAAAGACAGAAAGTCGATCGACTTAATGAATTTGATGCGAAAACACAAACGCACTCTCATTTCTAAGTGGAGGATAATAAACGGAGACACGCAGGAACTTGTGCCCTCGGCCAGCAAATCGGCAAAAGGACATAAGGAGAGAAATATATGAATGGGGATAATTTAAGAGTTTCAAAGAAACTTTGTTGATTATTTCAAGAAGAAAAAACATAAATCTGTTGGCATAAAATCAGTGAAAGGTTGGCAAAGGAACTTTAGTTTATTTATAAGTAAATTGAAGCGTCGAAATCGCAGCCTTGGGAACGCTTCGAATTAATTAATTTATTTCTATCTGAAATTGAGCAGAGCCTACGGAATTGTAAGGCGGGATTCGAGTTTGCTTCCCTGTCAAAATGCAGTGGATTTTGGTGGATTCCCAGTTTCAGTACAGTCCCGCCTCAAATGTATTTGAGGCTTGAAACATATCTAAAAAGTGTTCAATGCAATTTCCACTCTGAGTCGCTTCTTTTTCTCTGTGTTCTGAAAGGCAGCCTCAAGTCCAGTCTGGTTGAAAGTATAGCTCCTTCCAAAGTACAATTCTATCTAAAAAAACAGTCCCGTTCAAGGTACAGTAACGTCCAAAGTACATTTAAGTTTAAGGAACAGTTCCAAAGTTCAGTTCTCTCTGAAGCACAGTCCGGTCCAAAGTTCAGCTAAGTTAAGAGTGCAGTCTCGTTCAAAGTACAGTAGCGTCCAAGGTTTAATCTCGTTCATGGCACAGTTCCATTTAAAGTACAGTTCTTTTTAAAGTACAGTCGCATACAAACTGCTGTCTCATTTGACGTTAAGTCTTGTTTAAAGTACACAACACTTCAAGCCACAGTCCTCTTCCCAATACATTCGTGTTCAGAATGAAATCCCGCCCAAGCCACAGCTTCGAATTAAAGAAAGTTCGTTTCAGAAAACATCCTAATTTAAAGTACAGTCCCGTCCAAAAAAAACAATCTTCTAAAAAATGCAAGCCCATTCGAATTGATTTTAATGCCTCCTCTTAAAAATCCTTGTGCATTTACCAACCGAGCAGTAGCTTCTTTTATTATCAGGATCGGTCTTAGTCTACCAAAGCACAGTCTCGTTAAAAGAAACTCCCAATTGACTTCAAACGATCATTAATTCCGAGTGTTTTTTTTGTTCATTTCAATTTGTGAGAAAATACAGCCACATTATTTGAGCGGCAACAAAAAGAACTCAGTTTTTATCGTAGAATATTTTCGTGTTTTTTTGTTGCAAATTGGAATTTCAAGTGAAGGAAAGTTTCGCCCAAAAATTCAGCAGATTTATGTTCTGCAAGCCATTTGAATTTTCTTTCACACACTCAACGCTACGGCAAGTGTGTGTTTCAGTGAGTTGCCGGGCAGCAGGACGTGGCACACATGTGGCCGGGCGATTATCATAAGGATACGAAAAAAAAAAAAAACATCATGGACATTTCGGGTCGAGAGCCAGGGAAAAACGGGGCGTGTCGGGGGCTGTCGACGCTTTCGATGCATAAAATTTGAGTGGCTGTGCCGCATTTGTGACACATTTGCAAAAAATCGACAATTCCCTTTGTGCACAACGCACAGGACAGCTGAAGAATTTTCCTCCTTCGAAATTTTCAATTTGAAAAGCAGCCCGGCGTCAGGTGAAAATGAAAATGAAAACTTATCGCCTGCCAAGCCGCCACCGCCCACGCGGCTTCAAAATGAACGGGTTGACAAATGAAAAATTATTTTCATGAATTAGTCAGCCAGCCAGCCAGCCAACCACCTCAGTTGCTTTATTGACTGCGACATTGACGAAAGGATGGCGGGGTTAGACTAATGGCCGCTGCCATTTTCAGAGGCCAGGCCCTCGTCCTTCTCCAGCGATGCGCGCTCAAATTGCGATTTCTATGCTTTTTCGTCTTTCGTTTTCGCATTTTGAGTCGAGTCGAGTGGAGTCGCCGGGGTCGCCAGTTGGTCCAATATTAAATTTGATTCAATTTGCTCGTTGGGTGTGAGGGTGAAAGCGATCGTTGCTTGGCTTTGGCTTTTTGTGCTGCCAAAATCGATAGATCCGCTCAAGTTTCCTTTTCTCCGTTAGGTCACCAATTAAATTTGAATCAATTACGGTTTCAGTGTCCGCCATCCGCGCCCTTTCGCCGAGGGCCAACGAGACGCCAAACTGAATTATTTATAACCAAATGTACGCGGTAAATCGGCCGAGGCCCAATTAACATTTACCCAGGCCTCCGTTCCCGAAATCCCGGCAATCGCTGGACAAATATTTGTACATCCCACGCGTTTCTTTTTATTTGGTCAATTGGCTTGGCCCGCTCGCCTCCGTCGACAGGAACTTGGTGGGGGTCGACTAATGAATTAGTAATCAGAGGGCAGGGTTCAGGTTGAGCGTTGAAGTGTCATTCAATCAAAAATTCCAACTTCATTGTCTGGCCGACGCGTTGGCTTAGCCCTCAAAATTGCTGAGAAATTCTATTTTATTGGTCGGACATTAGGAGGCCCTACGAATGCACCAATTTACTTTCTGAATAGGCCACAATTTAGTGAATCGACAGTTCATTTAAGGCCCAAGGGCCACTTACAATCTGTTAGCTCGAAAGGCAAATGAGATTGGCTTAAAAAGTCTCCAGAGATCAATCAAATCAATTTGGGAATCACTTGAGCTTTAATTATTTAATTGATCAAAGAATAAAGACAGTAATTTAATTGGTCTAATTGCGGATTTTTCGACGGCGGCTTGGTATCTCAGCCTTGGCTCAGGGCACTCGTCGATCTTTTGAAAAATATGAAAAAGAATCATAAAAAGCCAAGAAGATTTCAGCACTCAATTTTCGCATCTCTTTTAGGCGACTAGTTTTGAACTCCTTAAGTTGCGAAATATTTATTAATGCCTTAATATATTCTTAATATATTCAGTTCCTATAACAAATGGAAAAGTTCTCCAATCTTCATACGAATAGTTTGAAATTAGGAATTCAAGATAGCGAGCGAATTTAAAACGGAATCCTTTCATATACAAGCTTCCCAGCAGCAGGCGAAATGCTTTCCATCGGAAATCGTAGAAGCTTTTAGCGGAATCGGTTCAATTTTGTTAAAAGTTCTGCCGTTCACACCTCAGTCCCTTGGCTGTGCGCCATTTTCGGCAAATTGGCATTGGTGACACCGCCGACATCCGCGGGCCCATTTGACCCGCCGAACCCTTAAGCTCAAAGTAGAAATCGAAGTTATTTTGCCATAACTCGGCCACCAGAACGGCAGCCTGGACAGCCGGGACAGATCTGGCAGATCTTTGGGGGATCTTTGGTGGGCTGTGGGTGTTTCAGCGTTTCAAAAATTAAGCGAAATGGAATCGCAATGGAATCGTGTGTGGTTGGCTGGCCGGGTTAGCCGGTGATGGGTGGTTGGGTGGTGGCACCAGCAAAAGGCTTCAAATGCCGCACGTTGGCATTGCGAAAGAGGCGTCCTTTTATCGCCTTTTCATCGGATGTTATCGTGCATTTTGCATGAGTTGCCTTATGGAAATTTATATGTGTGTGCGGATGCTTGTGTGTGTGCTGAACGACATAAACATCGATTAAATTTGAACGTGTGTTTCAGCACTCCAAGCAGCCAGACACACACACTTGGCTGGGGATGCTGGGTTGCCGTTTCTTGGAATCTCCACCGCCACCTCCAACGCTGCCTCAATGTTGCCAATGTCCAGTGTTGCCATCGTGGTTTCTTGTAGAAAAATAAAGCTAGAATAATTTCAACTGTGTTTCTTGAGTCTCCTTAGATTTCTATAGACAAACTGAATTCACTTTAATATATTTTAATTGTAGTTTTCATTTCGGTTGACCTTTTTGCTTGTGAGAGTGGAATTCTTAGACAAACTTTGGAAAGCGTTTTAAAACAAGTTTAGATATGAGCCGCGATCTATTATTATAATTATAAAAATTGCAAGAACTCGAAATGAAATTTGACTATAAAATTTCTCCTCCTCTGTGTTTTTTTTTTTTTTGGGGGTGTTTTCTTAATTCTATAATTCTTATCTATTTTCTTGGGGAATTGTCCGAAAGTTCCGAATACAAAAAAGAGAATTTTATTTATGTTTTTTTTAGTTTTATTTTAATGACTTGCATTTGTTTCCTTTGCTCGATTTAAGAAAATAATTGAAAGCTTACATAAAATTAAGAACACGGAACCTTGGCCGGCTTAACAGAATTTAAAGTCTATTATTCAAGGTCAAAAGTGCCAAGGTTACAAATTCTATTATGAAATTAAATTACCGTCTTTGAATTCTCCTTATTCCTCACAGAACCACAAATAACTCAACTCAAATTCAATCTAAAGATTCCTTAAGACCAAGGAATTCCAGAGTTCTGTATTTTCTAGGCGAACAAAATCCGAGGCCAAGCTGCCGGAGACATTTCGATTTAATCAATTTGTTTCTGTGTTTTTATGTCTCCGAAGTGCGGAGATATGGCAACACTGCACGTCCCCACACCCACACAGAGGCAAGGAGTCGCCTGGCGATGCCGACGACTTCGGAGTGGCTGAGTGGATCGCATCAGAATGGCCGGGTCTCTGGGGGGTTGACGGTTGACGGCGGGGCGGACTGGCTGGTTGGACCGCACTCAGTTATAGATTTCTTGAGGGACCATGTTTATTATCCTTTTTTATATCCTTTCGCTTTTTTATTTATTGATGTTGTACATTTGAGTTAAGGACGAGGGCCGCTTGTGGCCGCCGCGCATTCGTTCGCCATAACTGATACCGTTATTCTTGCCGGCATCGGCCGGGCGGAGGGGCGTGGCCAGCCCCTCCTTCACATATGAAACTGTAATACAAATATTGCGCATACGCCACGTTCGCCCCGAAGCAGTAAAGTAGCCAGAAACACGGGCACGACCACCGTCCGTCCGTTTGCCGGCGACCTCTTCATCGCCACCGCCAGGACGACCAGGACCGCCGGCACCGCTGCCATATTGCGTCCTGCATGCGCGTGTTTGTGTGCCAGCCTCGGTTATTGTGTTTGTTTGTGCGGGCGATCAAAAGTCAACGGCAACTGCCATTTATTGAACTTGGCCGGCCCACGGCCCACCGACCCTGCCTGGCCGTCAGTAACGATGTTTGTTTTAAAGCCACAGGATCCGCTGTGTACTTTAAAATGCGGTCAGCCCGGTTTGCGGCGGGCGCTGGCCGCGAGGCCCGAGGCTGGAAAACAATGAAAGTTTTGCCCGCAAAAAACAAACTCGAGTTATGCCAGAAATTTATTTTGATTCCCGAGAAGCTTTCTTTCTCTCACATCTTCAAAAACGCAAATTAATTTTGCCGAGAAAAAAAAAACACAAATACAAATCAAACCAACACCAAAGGATTGGGCAGGGCAGGGCTGAGTTTTTTGGACCCTTCCAGTTGCTGTGAAAAATCCCGTTAACTTGGACACAATGCGGTTAATTTAAAATCCCAAAAATCTTACTCTTTAAAACAAAAAATGGATGCTTAAAATTTATGCTACTAGCAGGGGAATTTGGGGCTGAGCTCCCCCCTCCTCTTCTTCGTCAGACTCCTCTTCGCTCTCCTCCTCCTCTTCGCCCTCCTCCTCTTCGTCCTCCTCCTCTTCGGCCTCCTCCTCTTCGCCCTCCTCCTCTTCGCCCTCCTCCTCTGCTGCCTCCGCCTGCTCTTCTTCCTCTTCCTGACGCAAATAGTCCAGAGCCATATCGGTTAGGATTGACTCGAATACCACATTATCCTCGCTGCGCACATATCCCATTTCCACGGACTGTATGAGAATCGCTTCGACCAAGTCGAATATCTCTTCGTCTAGATCAAAGATAATAATGGCCATTAAGTGTTGACAGACATCATCGACGGTTCCCTTGCGCCCTGGCAGTTCCGATAGAGTTAGGAGCACAAGACGCTGGGCCATTTTACAAAAACTCAAGTGTTTACAGTATGAGAACAAAATTTGATATGAATTCTGGAATTGTGTGAAGCAAGTGAATTTGACAGTTTGAAAATTTCTCTAGAGAATCTTTAGGCTACTAAATTTCTCGCTCGATGTTCAAGAATTGAAGATAAGCTTCGTGGCCTTTTTTTGCTAGCAAGAAATTTGTGGGACGCGGAAAAAAAGGAGCCTCAGCTTAATCGCTGTCCACTCTTAATTAAGCGGCTGCCACTTTGCCCCTCGTCTTCCCCGGGCGCTGCTCGGCTTTCTCTCTGTCATTTCTCATTGAGAATTCAACGTTTCGTTGAGTGGGAATTTTTTATTTCATTTTCACAGCCAAACAAACCCGAGCCTGACCATCCATTTTATTATAGTTGAAGAAGATATAAAGACAGAATATTTTCCCCTCTCCCCCTTCCTTGCTGGGGCTTTGAAAAGCCCTGTGGGCTACGGTGGTCCTGGCAGCTGCAGCAGCAACTCATTTGCCCCCGCGCTCTGGCCAAAAAAAGCGAGAGAAATCCAAACCAAACCGCATAACTTGAACGGGTTGTGGGGGCGGCTGCAAATGGCGGCGGGGGTGGTTGCGGCGGGCAGCGATTCGCGGGCACTTGAGCGTGCGCCAAATTAAAACACCGCAAAATGTCAAGTGGCGCGCAAATGCCAAAAATGTGACAGAGAGAAGGCGACACAGGCGATGTGGCGGCAGGTGGCGTTGGCGGCGCATCGGACAAGGGAAGATGTGGTGCCGTGCAGTTATTTTAATGAGCATTAAATGGGTGGACTGTCGCCCAGCAAAAACAGCTGGCTGTCATAAAGTCCCCTCGACGCCCCCCCATCGCCCCGTTTGCGGTTTAATTATGCCAATCGACAAATATGCACAAAAGCATGCAACACTTTTTTCCCCAAATTCTCCGCCTCGCTGGCTGCCTCGCCCGCCCGCGTGTACGTGTGTGTGTGTGCAAATCTCAATTGCCGCTGTTTTACAAGGCCAAACGGTCCATAACTGCCTGCGGTAGATGGCAGGCGGGCGGCGCGGGTCAGAGGTCAGGGTTCGGTTGGATGGTTGGCACGTTCAAAAATTCATGACATCGCTGCTGCAAATTTATTGGCACAAAAATCTTTTGTGCGGCTGCCGGCAAGAACGCCGCTGGCAGCAAAACCATTTTGTGCATCCGGCCGTACTCCCAACCGCCCTGCTGCCACGCCCCTGCCCCTATTTCTCATTCACTAGCCCGCCTATCATCAGTGGGTTGTGGGCTCTTTAAAAGTGAGCAAATCCCAAGCCCCTGCCCCTCGCAGCAGCAGCGACGACAACAAATCCAATCGGTTTTTGTGCCGACTTTTTCCCTTCGGTTCGCTGTCTCTCCGTCTGTCTGTCTTGCATGGGAAATTGAAACAAATGTTTTAGAGATATTTATTTGCATATTTGCATAATTTGAAACTTGCATTTTTTATTGCGTATTTTGCCATATTTTTCTGTATTATTCAAACGCCATGCGGGCTAACCCCAACCCCCCTTGCAATAGTTTAGTTTCTTTTAACACACAGTGTGTGTGTGTGTGTGTGTTTAATCTATGATATAAAATGACATTTCCATTTGTTTATTATTTGTGGAGGAAAATGCGGCGGCTGCTGGTAGCCAAATGTGTCATTTAAATGGGTCAATTCGGTCAGTTCAAGCCGCCCACTCCCCCCATCAGATATTTAGATACTTTCAGCGATTACACACACCCACACACACACACACAGCTGGCTCTGTAACAAAAAAAAAAAAAAAATGCGAATTCAACGGAAGAAGCGACAGGAAGGCGACGCTGAACGATGAGCACAGCGCAGGGCGGCAAAATTCCGTTGCATTCAGGAAATTGGAATTTTATGAAAATCAAAAAAAAAAAAAGCAAAACGCAAACACGAACGCCAACGCACTTTGATGGCAATCACTGCAGCCTGTAATATGGCGAAATTAAAAAAAAAACCTTTCTAAGTCACCCACAACGAGGGTTGTCAGTCGGATTTAGAGACCTTTGAAAAAAATTTCAGGTACCTGGGAGAAACTCAACTTCGAATCCTCAGTCTACAATTCCAAACCAACCTGTAAACATCACAAACTCTCCTAACAAACCGATCAACATAAATACAAAACTTATTTCAAGTTTTTTTTTCAACTCAAATACTTTAAACATAATACTCAATCGCAAGTCAACATGGCCCTGCGATTTGTTCTCTTGTCATTTGCCGACATGCCCGAGCGCAGGGGAACCGTCCACGATCTGTGCGATAAGGTGGCCGAATATCTGGAGTGCCAGGTCGACGAAGAGATGCTCGTTTGCATGACTGATGCCCTCAATCAGTGCGTGGAGTTGTCTCTCTTGGGCGTCGAGGATGGTGTCTACAAGTCGACTCTGCCCGAGGAGGCCATCAATTTGCTGCGCGAGGAGCAAGTCCAGGCGGAGCAGGCATTCGCACTTCAGCTGCAGAACCAAAATCAAAATCAAAATCAAAATCAATAGAGCCCCCGACATTTTTGTGGCTCTTTTCGTTCTTTGTGTTGTTGTCGTTGGCGGCAGTGAATGTTTTTTGTTGTAATGGAAGCAAAGCAGATTTTCTATTGGAGGTTCAAGACTGTTGATGTGGTTATGGATGTCCTGCTTAAGATGACAGGAGAACCAAACACACACTCATGGGTGAGACTGGTGAATGACAAACTGGAGCGTTCCAAGTTTTGTAATTGACGATGGACATTTGGATGACTCCATCACTGGACTCAATCCAGATTGAAGGGAATTTTTGGTCCCATTTTTTGACAGATCAAGCACACAAGCTTGGTTGACAGAAGAACTTGTGGTAAATGATGAACGCAGCTGAGAAAACATTTTTGACACGCAAATCAAAATTTCCAGTAGAAAAGATTTTTGACAAGCGCTGCAAAATTTCCAGTACTTGAAAACCAAACGAAGATTCCGCATTGAAACATATTTGTTATAAAATTAAAGTAAAGCTGTAAATAAAAACCATCTCCACCCAAAATGATTCTAATTTTCAATCGACATTTGAGGAAACAAATTTGACGGACAGCACAAAACAATTGAAGTTAAAATAAAAAAAAAAAAAAAACAAACAAAAAAATTAAGTAAATCTGTAAATATTAATCACTTATGCTCGTGAATTAGTTTCATGTCCAAATTTATTGGGACTTTCAAATCAGCCCGCCGCGTTTGTTTGTCTTTCATTTTGTTTATAAACTTTATTTATTTTGTTGCCTTTTTTTGTGTGTGTTTTGAAATTGAATTGAATTTGTTGTGTGTCCTTAAAATATTGCAAATTTTATCTGACGCCTCGCCAAAAAAATAAACCGCAATCAATGCGAATTTATTTCAATTTGAGTGAGTTGATTTCCCTCCCAATGTGTGGGTGTATAAGCAAATTGTCTATATCCTTTCACCCACACACACGCACGAGCCTATCCAAAAGTCGCTGGGGATAGAAAAATTGAAATTTTGCAACCTTCGAAAGGTCAAACTGGCGTTTTTGCTGCTGCAGTTGGCAATTCTCAGGGAAATTTCATTTCATTTTAATGTCCAGCTGAGCACAGAGCAATTGCATCTGCCTGTGTGTGTGTGCGTGTGTGTGCCTCGAATGACTAATTTAATCATAAGCCTGCCACAAATTTAAAGCCAATTGGGAAACGAAATCAACTCGGCAAGGTTGGTGGATAGATTTTTCCCAAATTGACATTTTGCTAATTGAATTGAACAGCTAAAACGCAAGAGCGAAAGAGACAGTGAGAAAGAGAGAAAGAGACAGAAAGATTGGGGAACCGGGAGAATAAGTGGGAGGAAGAAAAATAACCATTTCTGTGGCTTGAAGGCTTTTTTGCGCCAGCAAATCAAAGCTCAGGCAAATTAACACAAATCGCAGGTGGAGCGGTGAGGCGGTTGAAGTAGACCACGCCCACTTTTATAACAGGCCGCTGAGAGTCCTTCTTTGCCTCGTGAAGCTTTTCCAATTTCTCCGTTTTTATTTCGTGGTTTTGCCTTTTTTTCATGGCTTTGATGGGATTGCCAATGAGTTGCAAGGTGTGTGTGTGTGGGTGGGAGTGTGTATTGCACAAATGTTATGAATATTAAGCATCTTTCGACTTCTTCTTCACACACGCATAGAAGCAGCGATAAGAGCAGCAGAACCCAGAAAACATTTTCTGCGGCAACCAAAACGTTTCGTGGTTTTTTCAGAGGAATCCGGGAGATTGGGCTTGGGAGATCTTTGTTTAAAGAATTGAAACATCATATAGTTCTTTTATGAGAATTGACGCTTAGACTTCAAATTCTTGTAGTCTGTTTTGAGTCATTTGACTGATAACTGCGGCCTGAAGCATCTGAGTGGCAGGCAATGGGAAAGAACCTTCGACTGATTGATTACTCAACGCAAATCAGTCAGAGGCTTTCGCCTTTTTATTTTTCTCTGATAAGCTGATGTACTGCTTACTCCACTTGCTTTAGCTTTTAACAAGAAATAAAGAGTATTGTAAATTAAAGAGAATTGAATGAAGGATTATTAAGATTCGTAAGGTTCTTGGTTTTCAAACGCCTTGAGACTCAGCTGGATTGAATTTCTAAGGCTTCAAATTCACTCCAGATTCGTTCAATTCTTCAACCAGGCCAATCTCATTTGCCAGCCCTTTCAAGACATCTAAAAAGGTCATAACTAAAAATACAAACCTTTATAATCTTCGGGCCATAATGCTTGCTGGATTTGGTTTCTCTGCGCTGCTCGTGGGGCTGGGCAGCATCAAAGCCCATTACCATTCATGAAATGCAATTTCATAGCCAAAGGAAACACACACGCACACTCACCAAACACACACAAAGTGGCGACTCACACAGCCCGCCAACCACATCATCATCGACGTCCGTGTGTGCGCCAAAAAAAGGCCAAAATAAAGTGGCTTCTGTGGCTCAATGATTTTTAGGCCCACCACCGCATTAATGGCTCTGCACCTCCCCCCCAACCCAGCCGCTCTCCATCCCTCGGCAGGACTCTCTGCTTAGACTCTCGCTTCATTGTTTATTCGTGTGTGTGCGTGTGTGTGTATCAATATCACGCCCCTCATAACCGCCCACATATGCATATTTACGTAAATTTTGTATGCCTTTTGGGTTGGCGGGTCCTGGCAGCGGCGGCTGGGCAGGCAAAATGATCAAGGCGATTTGGCACCTCCACTGAAAATGAAATGCAAAAATTTGCGTGGCCAGCAAAACGAGCCCATCAACCAACTGACTGACTGGCGGTTCGGCCGGGTTGAGTTGGCCTCTTAATTAGCCCGCTGCCGGGCCAAAATGCCGGCAAAACTTTTGCCACACACACACACAGGCATACGCACGGATTGTGTGTGGGAGGGGAAAGTCGTTCGGGGCGCCGACATCTTTGTAATGGTCTACGGGCTCACCGATAATGAGAATCGAGTTGCTCGGCAAAGTTGCAGGAAACTTTCATCAAAGGTTACAGGTTTTTTCTTTTTTGTAAAGAGCCACGCCTCCTTGGCCGCAACGCACAGCACCGCCCACTCGTTGAATGTCTTTGGCAAACAAGGGAAAATCGAGAGTCGTGCAGGAGCAAAGAAAGCCACATGCCGTTCGCCTTTGAGCTCAAAATCGGTTTTCAAATTGAATAAATCAAACGGTTAATCAGTCAATAGAACTCTCACCCAGGGATAGGTAAGGAAAAAACCAGACGGTTAAATGAAACGAGAAAAACAGAGAGGAAAATGGCAAAACCAGAAAGAGAAAAGGGAAAAATATCTAATCTGTTTTTTTTTTTTTTTGTTGTTTGAGGTTAATGAAAAAAAGCAAATATCGAGCTTAGATTCCAGTGGATCCTTTTGACTTTTGAGGTTTTTCAAAGATGCCAGAAGGAAGGTTAAAGATCCCGTTAAGCTGTCTGGACTCGTTTAGAACTCCGAAGAAGTCTAAGTCCCTTAAGGATCAAAGCTAAGCGCTTAAGAGACTCAAAAGAGCAGAGACCACAGGATCCAGAAATACGGAGTGATTTCTGCCGCTGGCCTTGTGAAGTCTGTGAATTCTGCGAGTCCTAATGATTCTTTGTATTTTTAAGATTCTTCTCCGCTCCGCCTACGCTGCTATTTGCCACTTGATGTCCTTCCGATATCCTTGCTTACAAGCTAAACAATACAAGAATTCTATTTGCATTTCCTCTTGAATGTCTGTGATTTTTTTCTTGGCTGGGGCGAGGGATTTTCCACCCTGGCAACTCTCAACTTGCATTTCATAAATTGATGTCCTTCCTTTTTTTGGCCAACTGCACGAGTTACCAACATCCTGGCCACTGTTGTTGTTCGCTTCCATTGTCTTCCTTCCTTGCCAGCCAACAAGCCGTTGACGTCCGTTGTCGAAGAAAACCAGTCCAGGTAGCCCCTCTCCCATCCACCGCACCTCCCGCTCTCTCCACGAGACGGAAGGAAGTGCAGCAAGTGGACCGTATAAGTAAATGGCGCGCCCAAAAAATAAATACACAGCCCTCTGCCCCAGCCCCTTCGGCATGACCAGCACTGCATTCCGGGCGCCCCAACCCCAGCCCCAATCGACCCAACCAAGCAGCTTGAGAGTCAGTCAGTCAGTCAGTAAGGCCAGCCAGCCAAGTGTGTCAGAGTGGAAGTTGCAAAAAAAAGAACCGAACGGAACGGAACTAAATGTGTGTACTCGACGACAAGGCAAGTAAAATGAATAACAACAAGCGGCTCTGGTGGCGGCAACCGGCGACCGGCGACCATCGACTGCCGCAAGGACGACAGGGGGTCGGGAGGGTCGAGGGGTCGCTGGCGACTACGACGGCATCATAAAGTGAAATGCACACCGTGTGCCACTTAATTTGTTTAAGGCCTCGACTGCTGCCGGGCCCGTGGGTCCTGAAGATGCCGTCGGTCGAACGGCCACGACTCACCTGCCTGCCGCCGTCGCCTTTCCGTTGTTGTGGGTCTTTAATTTTAAAGTGCTGCCAGCCGGCAGCAGCTTAATAGCGCCTGGGAAATTCCCTAAAATGGAAGGCAATTGAGGGTCCTTGGGCGGGTGCTTTTTTTCAACAAAAATGCAAAAGCCTTTGCTTCGAATTTACTCAAAGATTGGAAATTAAAATTGGAAATAAGGGGCCCAATTTGAAAGCCAACTGCTTTGATATTCAGAGTCCTCTTCGTTTCTCAATTTCTCGAACTCGCCGTCTGTCAGTCTTTTTAACCAAGGCATCGGTTGTCTTAGAATCAGGCAGAGGCATCAAGTCGAGAGTACCAGGAATCGGGCAAGGTTTTGGTTTTAAAGGCCAAGACAAGGCTGACGGGACACTTGCCTGGCTGAGCCTCTCAACGATTTGCGTCTTGTGTGCTCGAAAGATTCTAGAAGGTTTTCCCGTACTGTGGATTCGAATTAGCCTCCTCCAATTTTCCCCGGCTTTCTTTTAACACTTCTATTCTCGATGCCTTGCCAATGACTGAAAGCTTTGATCAATACAGAAATGCAATTTCTTTTTTCCTTTGGGCCTTTTCCAATTCTTAATTAATTTATTTTATTTTGTAATATTTAAAAATTGCGTATTAATTTCCTTTCTTTTTGCTGTCGTTTCAGGTACGTTGATAATCCTAAGGACCCTTTTAATGTTGGGCAAAGGACGGAGGGACGATCGATAGATTTGATTGTCGGTCTTTGCCTTCCTCACCCAACCCGCCACCCGGATGATTGATAGACTTTTTTGTTGGTGGCAGGACTGCCCAGACGGGCTGGTAATTTTTCATGTCACGCAATTTTTGTTTTATTTTTTTTACATAATTTTTTATTTTTTTGATGGTGACAGAATTTGTCACCCGGCCGAGGTGCTTGGGGGGGCCAATGGAGCCTATCTAAATGCGGCATTTAAATATTTTATAGGCCCGCCGAAATCGAAAATCCAAAATCGCGATAAGCCAAAAGCCGTCGTCGTCTTGGCAAGCGGCGGGCTGGGGGAAATTTACAAATTTTCGACAAATTTTCATGCCAATCGCGGATGATGGCCGGGAGTCGTCAGCCAGAGGAAGGCGCAAAAATAAACGACAAGGCGAAGATAAAGGAAATAAACAAAATGCCAGGCATTGTTTACGGTCGCCAAGCAGGTTGGCCCGGGGGAGGGGCAAATCGTTTACGGCAAAGGTGATTGGATGAAAGGCAGAGGAGACGACCGGCAGTCAGGCTGCCTGGCATATCCTCTCTGATGGCTTTTACCTTTTGCACTCAATTCAATAAAATTCAAAATAAATAAACCAAATTGCCGGCTGGGCGAGAGAAGATTTCCTACCCCTTCCCCCGCAGGCAACACAGTCCATTGTCGCATTAGCGAGTTTCCTCTGCCGAGCAGCCAAAGAAAGCAAAAATCGCGGGAAGGCCTGACAAATTTGCCTCTTCTTGATGATTTCCCGGGCCCTAAAAACGTCTACTGACTTGTCAGTTGACATGTGTAAATGCACAGCTCCTGCCCCCTCCGTCGTCGTGGGGAAACCCAGGGAAGTTTTCCTCTTGTCTTCCATTGGAATTCATTGGTGCGCTCGCCTCTGGCATTCCGCGCTGGCAATTGCAGTGGCAATTGCAGCTTAGTTGCTGTTGTTGTTGATTTTATTTTGCAATCAAAAAGCTAAGGAGTCGAAACGACAACTGGGACATCGTCACTGTCCTCCCAAGGCTCCCTCAGTCGTGCGGTGGTTGGGTGGTTAACTTCGTCGGCGGCAGCTTCTGGTGCGTGGCCCGGCAAACATCAACTAAGTGCACTAAAAGTTACTTACTCGCTTTTCTTTATGGCTTTGCCACGACCTGCACACACACCAACACACCCACGAGAACATGGAAACACTATAAACTCTGGGGAAAAAGTTGAACAATGAATGAATTTGCGATGAATTCGCGTAAAAATATAAAAAATGATTGTGTGGTTGCCAGGATTTCGATTTCTATTGAACGCCTTTGCTTATTCGACCGTTAGCTGAAAAAATACTTTAAAGACGATTTGAAAACATTTGACGACAACAATCAATTTGCCCATCCACTAAAAAAAGGAGTGAGACTAGAAATCTCCGAGGAATTTGGGATGATTTTATGAATTTTGTTCAAATTGAAAAACTTTTTTAACACTTCCTTTAAGACTGGAAAGTTAGGAAATGGAAACCTCTTTAGCCAGCCGATATTTTGCAAATCTTGGGGCTAAGTTTTGGCTTCAGATTCTGGAGATCTTTGTGTCCCAGAGGATCTTCCGTTGGAATGAAAACAAAGGGCCAAATTTATATCTTAGAACTTTTGAATGCCGAATTCCTTTCTTTTCTTAGAGGTTTAGCTTGGATTTATTGTTTAAAATGGTTTCCCACCATTCGCATCCACCTTCATTGATAGAACCGCGAAATGTCCTGGAAATATAATAATATCGGTTCCTTAAGCTGCAATCCCTCATTTTCCCTGAAGTATGGATTTGTTCTTCCTCAAACGAAACGAATTTGTACCTTTCTTCTTTGGGTTTCTGAAATCTTTTAAGAAACATATTTAAATATGTTTTCTTTAAGGAATCAAAGAATTTCCTATACAAAAAAGAAACTGAGCTTTTCTTCGGTTTTTTAACTTCTTCCATTTCCCACTAAAGCTTCTCAAACTCCAACCGAAAAGGACATTAAACTGTTTTCACAAGCTCCATATTTCCACTCGCTAGACCCTTTTGTAAAGTTTTTTAAATCATCGAATGACAACGCAGTTGGTTTTGGTTCTCTGCTTTCAACTCTTTGGGAGTCTTTGGGGTGGCAAAACGAAATTTGACAAATCTTTTTATTTATGGACAGCAAATTGAATATGACAGGCATTCACTTTCCAGCGATACCCGAAAAAACAATTCAGCATTTTTCCAATGCAGACGAAAGATGCCGCGTGGACAATCCAAGCCCCTCCCAACCACCCAGCCACGCCCACCAACCCAGCCAACAAGGGAAGCCAACTTTGCATTTACTTTTCACAATTGTTGTTGTCGTTGTTGTAAGTGGCATCGCCTTTGCCTTCATCAATCATACGCAACGTTGCCACTTGGCGAAAAAATTATGAGAAAAGCGACACGTGCGCTCCCAAGGAAAATTAACCAACAACAAAACCGCTAACTTGTCCGTAATGAAGACGAAGAGCAGGTGGGCGGACACAGCAAAAACGACAGAAAGGGGTGGGGAAGAGGGAAAAAGAGAAGGTGAAACCCTGCAGACTCCAAAGGCAGCCGCCTGGCCAGCCTCACTAAACAGCCGACCGAAGCGCAGTTGCTCTGATTTTAAAAAGAACCTTCTAGGCAGCTTGAAGTTTTAAATTATCTTATTCGATGTCTGCAGTGTGAATATCCAAGGGCTTTATTATCGATGAATACCTGTTCGAATTATTCAAGATCTTTAAAATCATCAAACCCAAAAAAGCATTAAGCTTTTTCAACTGAAAGTATATTTAATTTCAGTTGAGCTTCCCGCTAATTCCTCTTTTTCTTTCATCGTTGTTGCCTCTGTTTCCCTCCGATCGACAGAGCGTCGTTTACTTTTCCCAATTTCAAAACTTCTGGAGCTCCCGAGTTGATTTTCTTATGCATCAACTTGATGAAAGTTCCTTGTCCATATGCCTTGTGATTAAAAATTAAAGGGTATACAAAAAAAGACAGTTGGACGCTCGGAATTTTTCTTGAGAACAAAAGAAGTTTAAAGGTAAAAGGGATGCCGGGTCCGCTGACAGGAAATAGGTTAGTTGCGCAAAAGGGCGGCTGGCGGCGGGTGATGCGCCCGGAAAGTGTAAAAGTTATGAGAATGAAGAACAGCAAACGCATAAAATTCAACAACGACAACAACGGAGGCAGCCAAGAAAATACGCTTCTCAAGTTAAAAGTTTCCTGCCTTTTTTTCCCCCCCGCCACTCGGCCATTGTTGACCGGCAGTGGCAATTGCCGCGCGCGCGTTGCATACTTCTCAGGGCAAAGCAAAGCGCGCTTTAGTTGTATTTTGTTGAAAGTTAATATTTACATGACCCCACTTTCTCTGGCAGTTTCTTGGTGGCAGTTCGCTCGCTGGCAGGCAACAAATTCTTGTCATTTGCAGCTGGTTTTTTGCACGACAGCGGCAGGATCGCAGCCCCAAAAACAAAGCAGGCGAAAGGCGTCCCCAACCAGCAGGCGTGAGGTAGCTGCAAGGGGACCGGTTACTCCGGACAGTTGAACGTCAAGTTTGTTGGGTCGGAATGACAACTTCAAGTTCATAAAAGCGCAACTAATGTGCATAAAATACGCACACAACGATGTTCCGTGACAACGACAACGACAAGGACGAGGAAGGTACAGGGAAGGGATACAGGGAGACAGCGGTGAGTCGGTCGACCAACTCGAACTAAACTTTTCTTTATGGTCGTTGCTAAGCTTGCCCTGGCATTTTATTTGCCTTCACCTCAGCTCACTTAACGTGGCCGTTCACCGCCGTCCAGCTCGCTGCTTTCATCTTCTGCTCATTCTTGAGTCGCGGGCATTTCCTTTTCATATTTTCGTAAACAAACATAAAGAGGGGAAAACTTTTCAGCCCTCCTCCTCCTCCTCCAGGAGACCTTTGGAATTTCAGCCCCCTTTTTACTTTATCCTTCGTCTTTCTGGGAAGGTGGCTGCAAATTTTTGCGCCCTCAACTTCACAGTGAGCCAAACTGTCAATGAAGTAATGGCCAACAACAACAACAACAACAACAACAAACAAACAACGACAACAAACAACAACGAACAACAAACAAAAACAATAACGGCAAATAAGTTTTTTTTTCCTCTCTTTCCTCTCGTTTGGGGGGGAAAAATCACAAGAACTTTTTACATTGACATGCCACGCGTGCAGGACGAAGCGGGCGGGCCAGGACACGCATCAATTTTTGGTCGAGCACCAGCAGCCCTCGGGAACCGATGTCCTCCCGCTGCCCCCTCTCGTCTCCGGCTTCCTTTCTGTAGAATTCAACCGCCATTTTCCGGTGCTATCTTTCTTCCTTTGCTTCCGCTTCATGGGCAAGGAGACGGGGGGAGAGGGCCTGGCATATTTATACCATTTATCTGGGCATAAGGACAAGGACGTTCCACTGGCAGTCACAATTTTTGTTGCTTGGTTGGCGAGCGCCCGGTCGGTCGGTTGGTTGGTTGGCTGGTCCGTTTTTGGTTTTCCGTTTCCCATGATTCTCTTTTGGCGCGGCTGCCTCCTTGCTCGTTGCTTTTGTAATGCATTTGGCGCTGGTAAAGTTTCTTGTTTATATTCGTTTATTGTTTATAAATGGTTGATAAGTGATCCCCCCTCCAACCGTCGACCAAAATCCTTCATCTCCACTGCGAGGACGGGGAAAGTTGGCTCCTCTCCTGGCTCAATATGTTGGCAGTCGTATTGAGAATAAGTCATCATCATTATCATCATCATCGTGGTATCGAAAACAACAAGAACAATAACGGTAACTTGGAAAAAAGTTGAACATGCCAACGTTTCGAGGAGTCCGTAGAACGCATTGAAATTGCCATTTATGCTGCCCATTGACAAGCCAACGAAAAGAAAGAAAAACGAAATCTTAATCAAGGAAATTTTCGTAGCTGAGAGCCCCAAAGGAGTGTAATGAAAACAGGCAAACCGGCAGCTTCAAATAGTCAATTGGGTAAGCAACAAATAAAGAAAAGAATGGATAAAAAAAACAGGACCGCGCTTTTAATCTTCAAATAACAAAGACTCCAAAGAAATGAAAAACTCTTTTAAACTTTAAAAGATTTTAATTTAAACTGAAATGCAACCCTGTGGGCGCGAAAGTCGCGGATGCTTACGATTTCTAAGCCAGAGTTGCCATTAAACTTAATCTTAAAACTTCAATCTGCTCTACGGTAGTCAAGCGAACGGCGGTGACAAAAGGCTGAATATTTTAATTGTCCTAAAAATCACTTGAAGAGATTTTTACAATGAAATCAAAACCGACAAATTTGGCCTGTTTCCTCAATCAAAGTAACCCTGAAATTTTGCTGGTGGTTTTTATTAAAACATTTTTAAACCACAGCAAGCGCTGAAATTTTAGGCCTCGGCTTTTGCTTGATTTCAAATCATTTCACATTCCCATTCGATCTGAACAGTACACAAAACTTTTGGACTCTAAATATTTTTTTTTTTGAATAAGTAGTTTTTTTAAAATTGTTGTTTGGAAAAAATGGGTGAACGTTTGATGGTTTTGTTTTTGGCCTCGATGCCCGAAGGCAAAGGAACACTCGAAGATATCTACAGCCACTTGGCCATCTATTTGAACGCGAATATTACCCCAGATGTGGGTAAAATAGTGAAAAAACTTCTAAAACGATGCGTTCAACTCGGAGTGATCGGAAACACCAATCCCAATGTCTTCACCACTGTGCTCCCTAAATCGTCCTTGGATCTGCTACGAGCTAAAGAGGCTGAACTCTCCGAAAGTGACGATGAGTCCTATTGTCAATGTGACGACGAAGAATCGTATTGTCAATGTGACGACGAAGAATCGTATTGTCAATGTGACGAAGAAGAATCGTATTGTCAATGTGACTGTGATGATGATGACGACCATTCCGATAACTAAGATGACAATTTACCACACAATTTTATAAGAATACCCACTTATTTTTCCCAATTCGGTGGCACTTAAAATTTGGCATCCCATGGATTAAAGTAAACCCAGCAATGTAGTCAATTTTTGTAGTCGTTTTTTGGTGGTCGATTAGCGGAAGCCTCATCAGCTTTGTTGTCTTGGTTTGGGGGCTGTTGGCCTGCCCGGCAGCCACCGCAGAAAATCGCAGTCGGAAAATTAGAAGGCTTTGCATTTGCGTCCAGCAAATTGGCAGCCCAAGCAGAGCCAACTTGGCTCAACTAAATAGTTGACTCGACCATTAAAAAGTAAATCCTTTCGTCCTTAAAAAATACACGCTGCCGCTGCGCTTCCGCCACTCATGGCGTATGCGTAATGTTATTTGACAATTTCGAGCTTTGCTGCGGAAAGTCAAGTGGGGTCAAAAAGTTCCCCTCACCCACGATGGTCGCCATTAGTGTGCCTTCGCCGCGCCAACATAAATTGCCAGCAATAGTTGCATTCAACCGGGCAAGACCCACCGACAGCTGGACGGACGGGCCGGCGAGCGACCGCATCAGGCACACAAATCCATTTAGCGCTCAAAGCCACCCAGCCACACACAGAGATGCACACCCACAGTGCCATTGATTCACGGGTTGTCTAACATTATCTAAATTTTTATGCGAAAACTTTTGCAAAGTGAAGTGAAGCGCAAAAGCAAAGCCATTTGCAGGCGTCCCTGGCACTGCGTCGCTCGACCCCTTTGGCTGTCCAACTTGTCCGAGGGGCTGGCTCTCCAACTTTTCCATCACAACGAAGGCAACGCGGCGCTTGCCACGCACGAAGTCCGAGGGCCGTTGGCTCCTTTGGTTCTCGTGTTGACAAGCAGGCCGCAATGTTTAGTTAATTTAGCTGTGCCTTCGTCGCGGCGAACAAGGAAAATTGCAGGACCACCAGGAAAAATTAATTGAGCAACATGATTGCCCAACCAAAGTAACCCAGGCAGCCTCAAATCCCATTCAGCTTGGAAGTTTGTGCGAAATCCACTCAAGCGGCCAATCGGCTGGCCGCCCAGCTCTGATCTTTGGTGGAGGCGAGCGGCAAGGGCGGCCAACCGAGAGGTCAGCCAACTTTTAATAAACAAAATTACACGATGCTGCCAAAAAATAAAAAGCCAAATGGACGATGCCAACGACGGCAACGAGGCTCCATTACCGCAGACTTGGAGCTAATTTCTGGGTGGCTTCCTTGTCGGATAAGTCCAACTGGGGGGCGGGCACTGCCAAAGTTCTTGCCATTTTGCTTGTGCTTTTTGCTGCTCTGTTCGCGGGAAAGAGCCGCCCATTTTGTGGTGGCATCACTGAGCCTTTAATGGCATCGTTGCCACAACCGCCGACTGCAGAGTTCCAGAGATTTCAGCAGAAAGAATTAACGAATAAAAGAGACCCGAACGCCAGAACGTTTCTACAGAAGAAAATATAGAAGTATAAAAGTCGCTTAAGTTTTCAACGCGTCTTCTTTAACTTACCAAAAAGCCAAGCCAGCGATCTTCCCAAAAGCTTGTTTGGTTTCTTTTTCCACCGGTTAACCAAACTCAGCGATCTTGCCACACAGTCCCTCTGCTCATCTCTCGATTTTGTGAGCCATGCATCAAATACCTTCGCCTTCAAATCCACGAAAGCCAACAAAATTAACTCCAATTCCCGCTTGCCGCCTTATTTGCCGTCTGAAAAGTGTGACCACTTCAAACTCTTGGAAAAATACCAAAGTTGCAAGACTGGAAAAATATTTCTTGATCATTTTTCATATGCAATTTGAAAGGCACTCAGTTCTTGAGGAGCTCTGAATCAATTCTACAAAAAAAACAAACCAATCCCTTAAAGAAAACTGCGGCGATATCAAATACCTAGGAAAATATCGAAATAGCAACCCTGGGAAGCTCAGTGACGCCTGTGAGGGCAATCAGAATTGTACATTTGGATATACAACAAAAAAAAATACAAGAAATCAATTCAAAATGTACACTCGCTTCATTATTTTTGCCATGCAAGACCTCCCGGACCGCACAGGATCGTCCATGGAAATAACCGAGCTCGTGGCCAACTATCTCCAATGCAGGGTCGACTTGGCCTTGCTCAACTACGTAGCCCTAACCCTAGAAAAATTATTCTGGCGCGGCACCGTCGCCAAGTTCCATAACGGATTGTACATGTGCTTGCTTTTCGACGAGATCATCAACGCCATGCGCGAGCGCCAGGCAGCGGACGCCGCCTAAGGCCGCCGCCACACGCCCAGCCACTCGCGAAGAAGCCACCGACTGCAGGAGATGGAGTGGCGAAGATGAAGAAAAGCCAACCATCCATGGAAAGAGGAGATGAAAAAGAAGCCAACTATCCCATCGACCGATTTCGTTAACTTTAAATAAAAGACACGAATGGGTGCAAGGTATTTTGTCTTTATTCTTTGTAGCATAGAAGAAACCACCCAGGGAGAATTTTCATTAGCCATTTTACAATTGGAATTTGGATGGGGCTGATTGGCAAGGGGTTCCCGAGCGAGCCGAGTTAGTTTAAAATGAAGTTGTCCAAATTTTCAGGTGGACAATAAGAAAAACAGAGTTGTCTGAAGAAAAGTGTGACCACATGGAATTCTTGGGAAAGTTTCTTGTGATTATTTTACAATTGGAATTTGGAAACAAATTACTGCAGAGCAGTTCTTTAGCCAATTGAATTAACTCAAAGAAATAGAAATAATTCCCGGCTCCACGTGTGACCACATCGAATTCTTGGGGATAAATCAAAACAGCAACCCTGGGACGCCAGTACAAAAAATTCTTTCACTCGAAGCGTCGCTGCGAATTGGATTGTTGCTTAAGCAAGGAAAAAAAAAGATCGAAATGTACACGCGCTACATATTCTTTGCCCTCCAAGAATTACCGGACCGCACAGGATCCCTCACGGAAATATGCCAGAAGATCGCCAGCCTTACGAACACTGTGTCGAACGTGGCCATGATGGGCTCCGTGAACTCCGCGCTGTATCGATGCGTCCGCCACGGCACAATCGTCAGAATGCCTATGGCGTATTACAAGTGCATGATCTCCGACGAGTTAATCAACTCCATGCGCGACGCCCCGCCACCTTACTCCGCCTGAGATCGCATGTGCGGCCTACCCAGCAAAGGACCCACCGAGTGGAGAGGACCAGAAGGAAGCCCACCACTCCATCGATGTCTCTCATTTAAAATAAAGCGAGTCAGCCACAACCACAAGTCTTTATACTCTTTACTTAGGAATAGGGAACAATTGGAGTTTGGTGGGCGGCCATTGCCGAGGGATGCGAGGCACCGCCAGCTGAGTACCAGTTGCTGGCTAAAACATGCAAAGTTCCTTAAGTTATTAAAAATAACACGAGACCGCGTGGAGATGCTTAACCCCAAATGTTTGCCCATTTGCCTCACTTTGAATTGTTTCACTGAATGAATCAATGTCCATCCAGCTGCCCCGGGTCAATTGCTGTTGAGAATTCCATTGGAATAGCTATCGGGATCATTGGCAATGGGGTTAGGAAAAAATCGCACAAATTAATTAAAATAATGTGTCCCAAAGAAAAGTGTGACCACATCGAGTTCGTGGGAAAATATTTTGGGACAATTTCAATATTTTACAATTAGAAAATTGGAGGCGGCAATAGAAGAAAAGCGCCCAGGAAAACTCAATAAATACAACGGAAAAGAGTTATTTCCCAAGGAGAAGTGTGGCCATATGAAATTCTCAGGTAAATATCGAAAAGCAACTCTGAGTCGCTGAACAGCTGAAGGCCGTGTAAAAAAATCGCTTGAAATTGCAATTGAGAAGTTTTTAGTTGATTTTTCAACGGAGAGGAGGAAGCGGGCTCGAAATGATTACTCGCTTCGTTTTACTCGCAATGCAGGACCTGGCGGACCAGGAGGGAACCCTCCCGGAAATATGCGATGCCGTCGCCGTCTATCTCCACTGCGAGGTGCATATGAACCTGCTGCATTGGGTGACCAAGGCGTTGCGCAGATGCATTCAAGGCGGCGTGATTGCCTTCTTGCCTCGGGGCAAGCTCAAGTGCGTGGTCTCCAACGAGATCCTTGACCGCATTCGCCAGAGCCAGCCAACCTAAAGCCGCAATCACCTGCCCAGCAACTTGCGAGGAACCAACCCACCGACTAGGAGAGAATGAAGAGGAACCAAACCATCTCATCGATCGGTGGCTTCAACTGGAAATAAAGCGAGTCAGCAGCAGCAGCAAATGCGTTGTCCTTATTTTGTGGGTCAATCGTAGGCGCTGTCGAGCTGAGAGTCGAGGGAGCTGAGTTGAGTTTCCAAGTAGCAGTTGCCCTGTTGTAAGCCGTTTGCCTGATTTTTTGGGTATTTTCAAAATTTTCGATTGTTCTTTTGTTCAAAATTATGACTGTACGCCTGGTCCTTCTGGCTCTGGCCGATTTGCCAGAGGGCGAGGGAGCGTTCATTGAGGTTTTCCGGAATGTTACGAAGACATTGGACTGGGAGCAGAGCTTGAGATGCAAGCAAGTGATTAAGGATCTGGTCAAGTTGTGCGAGGAGATGGAGTGGATCGAGAAGCTCCCCGACCATCGATTGAAGACCAAGCTCTCAACTTCTTTCATTGATCGGCTGCGGATGAGGAAGCACTTCGATGTCGCCTGGATGCGGCCGCAACCCCCCGAGCGGCTTGACCGACCCCTTCGATCGAATATTTCGAGCTTTTTGTAGCCTCCCAAAGAATCCTTTTCCCCCCAAAACTACTGTTCTTTAAGCAAGATAGCCCGACCCACAACCAGACCATTTTTCATTCTTCGTTTGTTTCCGAGGGCAGTGGCCAGGTCAGCAGCCGCCTTTCGATTACCTGGATGAGGTTTTATTGGGAGCTTTGAGGCTGACCAGCGATTTATTGACTTTTTGATCTTTCTTTGCCGTTTTATACCCTGTATCTGGTGGAGGTCCAGGGGTAGAGGGAAAACATGGAGCAGGAGTCGTCGTATTCCCCCCAAATTTGGCTTCACTGTTGTAAGAATAAAAAGATAAATCGATCCATTAATTTCTGTCCGTGTCTCTCTTTTTCGTAGACCACAGAATTCGGGGACTTAGGCTCCTTATATCTGCAGACAGGTCCAGCCGAAGAATTCGCCTGCTTTTTGCCCGAATCATTGTGAATTAATGGTGGGAATTTTGGGGACCAATTTCTGGACTTCTGGCCAGCGCTGGTTGGCAAGAAAAGGCCGTGAATTGAGCTCCGCTTTCGCGGAAAAACTCATTTAGTTTTTTGACTTTGTTATCCCAAATTTCAATTGGATAATTATGGCCAATCTCGTAGGTGTTAGCCGTGGCGGAAAATTATATGTCAACTGATGTCAACTGCGATTGCTGTTGGCTTTTTTTGTGATTCAACGGCTGCCTGCTAATCCCACGGCCTAAAAATAAATTTTAATTAATCCTAATTATGCGAAATCACACAGAAATCGGATTATTAATGCAGCAGACATCATGAATCTGCCCGACGCATAGCGGGCACTGTCGGGTCAGCTGTCGGGCTAATGGCCGGGCTAATAGCCAGGCTAAACTGGCTGTCTATCGCTCGGCTGATTGCATGGACGACGGGCCAATTTGACACGATGCCCTGGCAATTCGATCCCTTCACACACACACGCAGGCACAGCCGATGGGCTGGGCTATAAACCGCAGCAGGGATAACCTCATTTTTGTTGGTTCGTTTGTTTTTTTTAAGTCCTTGATTCCCTGGGTCGATGGTTTGAGGGGCTCGGGTAATAAAATGGAGTTATCGTGAAATATGAAACAGAACCCAAAACAAATCCTCGAACAATGGCCAAGGACACACTGACAGACAGACGGACGAGTCGGTCGACAGCCCCAGACCAGCGACGTGTCGAGGCAGAAGAAAGGATTCTAGTCCTGCTCCTGCTTATGGTTTATAAATATAAAAATAAATCTTTGTTTAAATACCCCAAGAATGTTGGCAAATATTCCGCTCTCTCATTTTCTCTCGGGGTCACATGTGTGTGCGAGGATTCGCTTCTTGTATGTGGATAAATGGGGGGCCGGGTGGTTCCGCAAGGCGGTCATAAATAATAACCAACAAATCCGCTTTAAAACAGAGCTGCCCCCAAATGCCCGGCATGCCCCCGCCCCGTGCAGCTCCCGCACAATCCTGCCTTGCCCCAATTGGCCTGGTGGTCGGTCAAGTCGCTGACCGTCGTCCCTGTCGTTCTCGTCCTCGTCGTCGTCGCTGTGTGCTGGCTGATAAACCGCGCGAGCAAGCCAGTCAAATCCGCTGCTTTACCAGTGGCCGCCATTTTGTTCACTTTGCTTAATTTCCCGCCATTTTTAGATGCCAAGCGAGGAGCTCAGTTGTTTGAACGCATCCAAAAACAAAAAAGGCGCACCAAAAATGTCACGTCCAAAACTTAAATCCTTGATTATTTTCGTCGTCTATGCGCCGCTCCACCCACGCCTACTCCTCCAGGAGGCGTGTCACGCCCTAATAACCTACAAAATAGTTGGCTCCGACACAAATGGTCGGCGAATGGAATGGAATGGAATGTTTGTTGTTGGCTTCGCACACACACACACACACACACTGAGTTTGAACAACAAACCAACTGCACTGAAAAAATGCTACCCAGCGACCAAAGGCAAGCAAGAAAAGTAAAGGCAAAGTAGCGTCAGTGACAGCAACCGCCGTTGCCCCAACAACACCAAAGTTTGCAACAACAATTCGAAGCTCGAGACCAACTGACAGACACAAACTAATCGGAGTTTCCTTCTGCATTTCGTTTTCTTCTTGATTTTTTTTTTGTTTCTAGCGACGGCAAGGACAAACGTCGCATGGTGTGCAAGGGGGAGGGAAGTGGGGGGTAGGTAACTAGGATATTTTTTTGGTTGCTTATCCTCTACGAGTTTTGCATTCTTTTTTGCCATCCACATTTTGTGCCACGAGTGTTTGAAGCTATTTAAAAAGTAGCTTGTTTTCTTGTCCAATCGCCGGCAAATTAATCCAATCCCCAATTGCTTTCTGGCATCAAATGCAGGGTATTACCCCAAGTGATGGGATCACAAATGCTTAGTTCGTGAGAGGCCCCAACATCGCAATTGGGGTCTCCGTAGGGTAAAAGCTTAATAATCAAATCAAACCGACTTGGCTTCCTGAAAGCCTCCGGATCAAGCGGAAGTCAAATTAAACTGGATTCATGTCTTCTTTATCCCACAACTATAATAAGCTTCTTTAAATAATTCCATTTCCTTTACTTACCCCTTCTTTCGAGAAACGTATAAGGGTATAATTTAGTAAAGGGTATCATGTTGCGACCCTTGAAGAGGGTAATTTCTTACAAAGCATTATTTTCCATTATTGGAAACTAATTTTTGAAGGGGTAACTTTTTTTAAACCTCGCCTTTACCCCAGATCCTTGATGTGCTTTGAAATTATTCCTTATTTTGCCATCCAATCTCTTTAAATAAACCCATTTGGGTGTTTTGTGTGGGTCGGGGGGATGGGACCTCAAATCAACTGGGTCATCGGTTGTTTTCGTTATCCGCCGACTGAGAGTTTCGAATTTTGCGGATTAGAAATGAGGAATGAAGTCGGCCGACTGACAACCTCATTTATGAGGTTATTTTTATGCCAAAATAACAAACACACAGACACCCACACCCCCACCACCCACGCATGCATAGTTGTGTGTTGAATTTGGCATGCCAGTCAGCCGAGAGTCGTTGGCCTGCTCGGTCGGCCGTCCTTGTGCCGCCAATCCTGTCTAGTCAGTCGGGTCGCTGGCATTTCTGTTGCAAATATCAGCGCGTCATGACGTCACGTTTGCAAGTGATTTTGACAGGTGTCTGTGCGGGTGGCGGCGGGTGCTGAGGGCCGCCATGACGTCTCAGGTTGATGTTGACCCAAATCCCAAGACGAGGGGGTTATGGGGCCAGCCGGGCTGTCTAAAAAACCAAATGGATAAGTTCATTACAGCGTCAACCACGCGCGCGTGCCACACAACCAAACAGCCGGAGGGCAGGGAGAAGATTCGCCTCGTTTCCCTAATTGAAAATCATCTACCCATTAGACCGAGTTTTGTGTGACAGTTCGTGGCTAAAACGAGGGCATTAAAAGGTCACAGTTTTTGGTTTCACAACCTGAGCTGCGGCAGTCGCCATCAATATCACAGAATATATAAATCAAAACTCCCAACAACAACAAGAGAAACATCAAAAAAATACATAAAAGTTTTTCGCATTGCAAAACTTTACGATGACACTTTTGGTTGTTGTTGCCTAGGAAATTATGCAAAATTCAAGCCCGCAAAGCCAAGGACTCAACAGAGAGAGAGGGAGAGAAAGGGAGAACCTTGGACATGACGAAATAAACCTGCAAATAGAATTTATTGTTATGACTGCAGCTTAACCCGAAATGCCCCCACTGTGCATAAACACACACACACACATCAGCATATCTGCCCAACAGCAAAGGCGTCGGCATTGGCATCGTTCATTTTGAGGTTAAGGCATTTAAGTTAATAATTCATTTTTAGAGCGACAAAGTCATAGGCACACTGGGCCAAGAGGGCTTGGTATTTGCTGACAGACTCGCTGGGAAATTGTGTGAAAAGTTTAATCGATAAGACAGTGGAAAGTGTAAAGAGAATAGAGTGAGAGATTGGGAAGCGAAAGGGAGGCAACCAGGAAAGCCCTGACGAGATTATTTCTGGTGTTTTCCGTATTTTTTAATATTTTTCTTCTCCCTTTTATGTTGTTTATCATTTAGTCTTTAAATATTATATTATAAAGAAAGTCTCAAAGTCTCAAAAATCTGATTGCATTGCTTCTTTTAATCTCATAAAACTCAAAACTGAGGCCGAGATTATCTCTTAACAGATTTTGAAGAGTTTTGCAAGCCGTCTACCTGGAATTAAGGGAAAATCTATATAAAATATATTCAATTTTTAAAGAACGTTAACTTCTCGGGGTCTGTTGGATATTTTAAAAGCTATTTATTTTTTTCGGAAAGTTTCTTCATATGTTTTCATAAAAAACACAAAATCAAACTTTAAGTCTCTTTCTGGATCTTCAGAGAATCCAAGTCATCAAGTTTCTTTACAGATTTTAGTCAAAACTTAAAACACTTTAATTCTCGGGTAAGATTGATATTAGAAAAGCTATTTCTTTTCTCCGAAAAGTTTTTCCAATAAAATACAAAATACGACAAATAAAAAAGTCTTCTGTTGGATCTCCAGAAAATCCAAGTCCTAAAGTTTTTTTTCCAGATTTTAATTTATAGACTTTTTCTTCGATTTTAGTTGGTTTAAAGCTTTGCTGCGCTTTTGCTACTTTCGATTATTTATGAGCTTAAAGAGGTCTTCTATATATTTAAAAAAAATATATCATTCAATTAATACCAAAAATCCATAGGGACGCAACCACTGTGCCTGCCTATCTGCTCCTCAATTTGCATAGCTTGAAATGTTAATTATTTGTGGGCCAAGCAAAGCGATGCACGTGTGGCTAACGTGGCCCCTGGAGATTGTTGATAGGTTTTCCAAAAATATCATCAAAGTGGCTAGTGTTGGGGGAGGGGGGGGGGGGGGGGGGGGGGGGGGGGGGGGGGGGGGGGGGGGGGGGGGGGGGGGGGAGGGAAGGGGGGTTCCCCCCCCCCCCCCCCCCCCCGCCTTCCCGAGCAGCCTTAAAAAAATATTACCAAACCTTTCCCCAGAGGGCTTTGCCGCCCGACCTACGCCCCTGAGATCAAGCCAGTTGCCATGGCAGTCCAACGCTCGTGTGTGTGTGTAAGTTGCAAATCAAATTAAAGTTTTCATTCTGACCCCGACGAGCTTTTAACCCCTGCCCCGTTATGGCCAACTTGCCGCATTCCCTTGTGGACAACAATTTCCAGGACTGCAAAAAATAAAGTAAGGCAAACTTTTCCCTCCCCTGCCAGCTTGATTTTCACCTGCAATTGTGATTACCACGCGTGTGTGTGGGTGTGGCACAGGCATTTCGAGTTTAGCATTTGTTACGCTGCAAAGTCTCTGGGTTTGCGCCCCGCGCGTCGAAAAAATACACATAATAAAATTGCCTCGTTTTTTAGAAATTAGTTGCACTTTTCGTTTCTCACACTCGCTTCGTGGCGAACTTTGCAATTGCGGCCAGAAAATTCAACAGAGCCTAGAAAAGATGCGGCTGGCGGAAATTTAATATTGATTGTGAGTGTGCGAAGGAAACGCTGCGGCGGCGGGAGGCGGCAGCGTTTTCAGTAAATTAGTATGATCCCCCCGCTTGTCCTGCCCACGTTGGCAAAAGAGAAGGCAAAATTTCCGACGGCTTTAACTTTTAGTTTGTGGATTTGTTCATATTTTCAGCTGTTGGTCCTCATCCTGGCCGGGCCGGCAGTAAACGATGCGCGGTTGGCGCGAGCGGAGGGTGAACGGTGTTTGTTTTTCTGATGTGCGTTTTATTTTTTTGCCCATTCTTTGGCAAAGTTAATTAAAATGCTTAGTTGATTTCCTAAAGGGATTATGCCTTGATCTTCCAACCAGCTGACTGCTCAGCTGTGTGAAATGAAGGGGCCGTCCTTGTGCGAGGGAGAAGGCAACTAAGCCGATTGGATTCGAGTGTCTGGCTTTCTGTCTCTCACTTGTCGCATCGGATGTTTAAGTTTTTCCTCGCTTATATTCTCTGGTGTGCATAGCTTCGCGTTTCAGGAACGACCAGAGCACCTGCGAAATTTCCCCGTCCGACAAAAAAACAAGAATTAATACAGGAAAAGGCAGAAGGCAGCATCAAAAATAATTCCGAAGTTGGTATTAAAACCCGAACAGCTGCCAAGAGTTCAAGCGAACCAGGCTCGCCGGTGTACCAATCAGAAAGATTTAAATAGAATTGAAAGGACCGCGTTAAAATTCCGCGTTGAATCGAAAAGTTGAACTTTTCGCGTTGCCTACTTTGCGGCTGATGCGTTAAAGGGCTCAACTTTTACTGCTTTAAGCACACACACACACACAGAGACAAACAAATCCCGTGCATGGTCAAACTATTCCAAGTGACACCGATAATTAAAAATAATACGCAGCCATGCAAACTAAAACCCCAACGACACACGCCGGCCAGTTGTCGGCGCCATCCAGAATCGCCGAGCGGTGAAAGTTCCCTTTTTTTTTGTGCCGGTCGGATCTGCTAAAATGGAATGGAATACAAATTCACACACACACACAGCACTCACGCGAATGTGCAGAGGGCGAGAGACAAAAGGCTAAATGGACAAGCGGAAGCGGAAACGGCGAAGGGGGCAAAGTTGGCCATACGCGGATGTCGACAGTTGCAAACATGCAACGCGTTTTTCACACACACGCACACCAACAGAGAGGTCCTGCGATAGGCCTAGAATCTCGTTGACGTTGAACCGTCAAAAGGTGAATGTAAGCTGGCCGCTCTTCATGATTAAAACTGCAAATACGTTGGAAAGTTCAAAAACAGCCGCACACACACAGGCAGGCGATGGTGGAAAATATAAAAATATCGTTGACGCTTTCCATCTTACGGTTCGGTGTCAGGCCGTCCACGGTTCATGGCCTGTATCTTATGGCCCAGTGACATGAGCATTTTAAAATTTTTCCGACTGACACGACAAGGTAGCGGGGCCGCCAGGAAGCACTTAATGCAAGTGAAAAACCCCAACAAACGAGGGGAGGCAGCCGACCATAAAGTCAGTCAGTCAGTCAGTCAGTCAGTGAGTTAAACAAACACCAAGGACAAGAAGAAAAACAGCGCGCCGCCAACAAAGACGAAAACGACGACGCAGAAACTAAAGAAGCCAGCCGGCGATGATATATGGGCCTGGCCGGGAACGCAAAAAAGACGAAGGAGTAACGAAAGAGAAGTCGTTTTAACCAAGCTGCCCATTAAGTAAATTTATTATTGCAATTTATATTGCATGTCCTTGCCGTTGGCAGTCCGGCAAATGCGACAAGCAAGCGGCTGCGTGCGTGTGTGTTCGGGCGAGAAGGAAGGATAATTAAATTTATTGATATGTTAATTGCCCTTATTTTCCATAATTCCCATTTGCAGTTGCTGAAATTCATAAAGGATTTTACAACACTCCAGAGCACCCACAGTGGTCTGGAATAAAAGAACAACTAAAAGCTTCAGCTGACATTTTTATGATTGATGAGTGCGTCGCCGTTCTTTCTGACAAACTTAATTGGTCTTTTAATTATCCACTATGAAGGCCATAAAGACTTAAACTGCACTCTTGGATTCTTCAAGAGTCCATAAAAAATCACCCACGGATGTGACAAATAAAGTTCCAAAGCTAAGAGAATTGGTGGACTTAAGAAATTAAGAACTAGAAATTTTTAGATCAGCGGCTCGGACTTGAGAAAAAGATAATGATTTTATTCGTACTTTAAGTGACTTAAGATCCTTAAGAAAACTTTAAGGAATTTTCTCTTTTCTGTTCGTTGGGCACAGCTGTAATTTTGTTCTGTCTTTTAACAATTTATTTCCAAGCTGAAGGAATCTAATTTTGTGGTCCTTCGCTGCTGACGATCAGTTGGACAAATTTTCGTATGTTTTACTCCTTTGTCGATGCTCCAAGCAGTCTTCTTATGACAAAAAGCCATTTTGGTCTCGCAGAGCCAATCCCATTTCCTTGTATTATACATGAGCTGTGCCATTTTTACAGCTGCGATTTACGTGTGTGTGTGCCAAAGATTAAATGGTGCCAGCGTCATTGCAGTGCACGGAAACGTTCGGCTTTTATTTTATTTCGCACTTCCGTTTTATTATCACTCTGCACCTTAAACTCTGCCCCCTCACGGCCCTGACCTCGTCCATGGCGACTCACCGGCTCAGTCGTTCCGTCTGGCGTTTTATATTATTCTTGTCCACCCCCGCAGGGCCCAAAGCGACGATAGACAAAACGGCGGCCATGCACGCAACACGCCGAACGGTCACAAAAATTCATGCAGATCGTTGGTTTCAGTTTCTTTGTTTGCTTTATTATCTTTTTGTTTTTATTCTTTCCTTGTTGTTGTTGTTGTTGTTGCGGGGTCAACTGCTCGTTTTGAGGCCAACGGTTGCCACTGATAATGCGATTTGGCCCCAAAAACTTTTCGCCGGCGATTGGCGGATTTTTGGTTTGAAGTTTGGTTGGTTTTTTTTCCGTTGCCTACTTTTCAGCGCCGCTTCCACTGCCACGCATCGCGGTTCTTTCGCGGGGCTTGTCAGAGTATTAAATCGTCGTTAAGAGCTGAAAAAAGTCGCTGTCCTCTCGAGTCTTTTGTCCGTTTTACTTTCATTTGTCGGCGCGAATTTTCCCCGTTTTTTTATGTTTGTATTTTGTCCCTCTTCCCGGTTCTCTTATCAGGTCGGCGGCGGCCATTGTTGCTGCTGCTGCTCTTATTGCTGGCGATGCTGCCATTGTTGGTGGTGTAATTACTTGTGCCCCTTTGCGTTCGCTGACCAACTGGCAGTGAACGCATTGCGTCCTCCATAATTTATGCCCATATAAGTGAATGAATGCAGACGCAACAAACACACACACACACCAGCGCACACAGATCCGCATGCATATGCGTGGCATAATGACAGAGTGTGTGAAAGTGTGTTTGTCGGTTGGGTTGCCCGTCGTTGGGTTCAATGAAAATGCCGAAAAATTTCTGACGGCCCGGCAAAACAACCAGCAAGCGGCTCTTTCCCCCTCTGACCGAAAAGCCCATCAGCCGGTTGGCCAACTCCCAGCAGCGGTTCTATAAATTTGCACTGCTATCTGCGTGTCTGTGTGGGGAAAGTGAAAATGCGTTTGGTCGACGGGGAGGAAAAGACAATGACCAGCAGGCAGTCGCAAAAAATATGTGCCAATTTTTATGGTGAGCTCGCCAGTCAAACAACGAAAGCCACAAATGCGGCATTCCACAATCAGGGCGACCGAACGACCAAACGACCAACCGACAGGGCCCCCAATTTTCAGCTGCTGTCGTTGGTCTCCTGTGCCTGCGTTTGGTTGGCAGGCTCACCGACGCATCGAATTATTGGCATTCCTCACCGAAAATTAGAAATGCAAGCTGAATTGCCGTTGATCCCTCACCCACAAGCCGTTGCATATTGCAGGCGAATCAAGTGGCATTTAAATGAGTTTTCCCAACCACACACACAAATCCAGCCACTCCGAGCGCCTCCAACAGCAAAATCGTCTATAAGGATCGAAAAGCCAATAAATCGCTGGTCAGCCAGCCTGATCGGCAGCTCGCTGCTGACCTGACCACTGCCCTCGGAAACAAATGAAGAATGAAAAATGGTCTGGTTGTGGGTCGGGCTATCTTGCTTAAAGAACAGTAATTTTGGGGGGGGAAAGGATTCTTTGGGAGGCTACAAAAAGCTCGAAATATTCGATCGAAGGGGTCGGTCAAGCCGCTCGGTGGGTTGCGGCCGCATC
>JBAMCP010000096.1:0-102212 GCA_037075105.1 Lissocephala sabroskyi | reverse complement strand
TAATCGGTTTAGGAGCCTTCTCGTGGCACATCCTGAGTGCTTTAGCAAAAGCAGCTAATCCCAAGCGTAATATATAATTATAAAACAAAATTATCACAAGTCCTTTTTAAAAATATATAAATTGATATAAAAAAATTAAAAATGATTAGAAGTAATTTAATAACAAGTTTCAATGAGAATTAATCAGTTTTTAGAAAAGTCATCATATTCAGTCCGCCATTTTGAATTTTGAAAATCCAATTTCAGATTCGGAATCAACGCTTATCAGCGTCCAGCCATCGCAAGGTCCCATTCAATGGAAGGACCCCTAGGCGCGCTCGGTGGATGAACCTCCACTCCGCGAACCGGACGAACCTTCCGTCCCTTACGAAGGCATTTGAGATGCCCGACTTGCCCGAGAGCCGGACAACCTTCCCTTGATCGGGCTTACTTGCGAGCAACTCAAACCAGCGCTTCTGTGCCGCAATGCGAAGTTGTCAGATTGCTTGATTGCGGGCCGCCTGCGGGATTTTAACGATGCTGGTCCCTCTGCCCCGACACCTTCCATCCTCAAGAATCCCTTCTGGGGGGTGCTCAGACGCTCTCCATCCACCATAAAGGCCATAGGGCGGTCACCAACCAGCGATGCAAAAAGCTTGGGGACAGTATCCCCAGTATGATGTCGGCCCTATCGCCCTTCTTGTGGATGAGGATCGTATTGGAGCGTTTCCAGGACCGGGGTATGGCCTTCACCCGAAGGCATGCGTTGAATGTTGCTGCGATCATCCTGCACTGGCAGTCAGCCTTCTTTATGCCGGAATAGGTCACCCCGTCAGGTCCAGGCGCGGTAATTCGCGCCTTTCTCAGTCAGTCAGGGCCGCTCCAGCGCAACACCAATCGCAACCTCACCCAGCCTTTCCCACGCCGGCCAGGTGGCAGGCTCCACCCCGAGGGGCTCGGCACCACCGTGGATCCGCAGGAAGTGTTCATATATCCCCTCCTTCGCAACCTGGCAGTAGGGGGATGGTCCTGCAATCGCCTCCTGCATTGCGAGCGCTTTGTTGGTTTTGTATAGCTTCTGGAGCCGGGTAGCCTCTTGGACCCAGCGAGCACCCGCACCTGCGTTCATTCGTTGGGCATTAAAGCCCCGGCCCGATCGACGTGGGCCGCGCCGGGTGGACACTCTCCGGAGAAGCGAGGTGACATCCGCAGCAACACACTCCAGGTCAGCCAACACCCCCACCAGGTTGGCCCTGGCAGTGATAGAGGCCACCTGGGCAGCCACTGATGTTCCCGCCTCTCCGGAGGCGCCTGTCTCCCGATCTGAGGGCCCGGCCCCAGGGAGCGCTGGTATCGCAGCTCGTGGTAGCCACCTCACTCCCGTCCGCGCCACGGCAGCACGCGTGGGTCGCGCGCCCCTAGCTCCTCGCCTAGCATCTGCAGGTCGTCTTATTGTTGCGGCTGGGGGATGTGGCTGTTGCTCAGCTGCGCCGGGACGGTCCGTCACAGTGGGAGGGGCAGCTACACCACTTGTCGATCGTCTGGTGTCACGCGTATTGGGGCGCGTGTGGGCACCGCTTTGCCCAGATGTTGAGGGGCGGTTAGCAGGCTGGGCCTGTGCTGGTAGATAAAGCACCGCATGGGCGGTGCTTTCTGGGAGGGGTGATTGGAGAATCCCATTTCACCTCACTGTGCTCTTTCCTCACATGGGTTTTCAGGGCTTTCATCCCCTTGGGGACATCTAATCCACAAACCCTGCACACATATCGCAACGTCACCCCAAGATGGAGGCGGGTAACGTGCTGGTTGGCTGCCAGGTTCGTGGTGTAGACGCGTGCTCGTCTTGATTCTGATGCGGGTGCTGCTGCAATGGAGCGATGGAGACTATCGATAGTATCGATTTTTTATATTTTGAGGCACCATCGATGGTATTTCAGCACTATCGATAGTTTATTTTTTATTCACAGATTGACGAAATTGTTATTTTTTCTATCATATTTTCTATTTTTTTCTTTTTATTTGCTATTTTTCCTTATTGTGATCTCAAAGAACGAATTATGAACTCAATGAATAAATTACAGCCAAAAGATGTATTTAAGTTCTTTACATTCCTATGAATTATTTAATAAGATGTATGTATAAGTTTGGAAGTTATTTGCAACAATGGAAAACAACCAAGGCAAATAATAAAAAAATGAAATGAACTAAATTGTATAGTTATTGAAGACACGCCTCAGAAAATACGCCCGCAAATTTATTTCAAGCTCGAATTTTATAACGAATGCTTGGATGTTTAAAAAACCCTGACTACTAACGATATTGGCAACTATCGCCATCGGAATACATCGATAGTTTCAAACACGATAGTATCCCAACACTAGCGTCCAAATAACAACCAGCGACCACTTGCCCATGCATAAAAGGCGAAGGCGGTGTCGTCAAGACCCTCGAAATTATAACTGTAAAACGCGGGCGATTCGCTCACAGCGCGTTGCTTTTTGTGTTCTTCGTTGATGTTCTAACATTTGTTTTGAGTGCACTGAACTGCCCACTCTCCTCTAAGCGAAATTTTCGGGTGTCCTCTCCGGTGAAATAGAATCGACGCTTACTTTTCAAGTGAGTGACGAAATGCAACAACACGGAACACAAAAGCGACTTGTGCATTCGGGTGTTTCATTCTTTCTTGCTGTTTGTGAGCGCGAAAACACTCGAAATTTATAAGTGATTCGGGTGTCAAAATGTGACACCCTTGACGTTGGACAGTGCCTCTTTCCTCATCACTCTCCTGCCTTTTCCGGATTCCCCACCATGAGCTACTATAAATTTATCTATCCATTTATCGGCGCACATAGATGCGCTGAGTGTTTTGTGGTCCTGCCAAGCGGAACCGTGCGGGGGGAGTACGGAAAATATGTGAGCATGTACCAACATACATATCTCCAGATCGCACGGGACGGATATGGAAGTTTCAGCCAAAATCCATCCCCTCACCGAAGTCGACGACAACGGGTTGCTCATAGTCGAAGCCGCGCATGATACTTTTTGTTCATTTTTTAAATCAACAAGTTGAGAATTCCAAGAAAGCAAAATGTTTCATGATTTTCTTTTTTTTTGCCTTGTTAGGGTTTCCGAAAATCTCCCTTCTCTATGTTGCATACCGGGCGCACTTGCACTCGACTGTTGTTATCCTGTTCCTTTCGTTTAATATAAATAAAAATTCTTTTTTCATTCTTTAAAAAATTTTGTTATTTTTTATTTATGAGGTGGGGGGGGGGGGGTATCATAGCGACCCCTTTTCGATGTTACGTAACTGAAATCCTGTACCTTTCATTTAACTAAATTAAATAATTTGGTGTTTTTTTTTTGTTTTTTTTTTGATCCCACTCGCCCAACCAATATTCTCCTTTACCTTTGGCTTAATTACATTTAAATTTTTGTTTTTTTTTTGGGTGGGGGGAGAGAGAAGTTATCCTGTTCCTTTCGGTTAACATACATACATATGTATATACATACATATGTAAATAAAAATTCTTTTTTTCATTTTAATCGAATTTAAAAACAAGATTTTTTTCTGGGGGCGGCGTTTGGTTCATGACGTCTTCTTCCCCATGTCGGAGTTCCTCTTGATGGATGCGTCTCCGATCACTGTTATCATGGGAGTTTACCGGTCAATGTGTTTTTTGCTCATTTTTCGAATTGTGTCAAAAATTGGTTAATTATATAAGGTCCAGCTCTACAGATTGTCCTTAATGTCTTTGCGTCCTTTCCATTATTTTAATGTTTGGTTTGCACGCAGTGCCCCAAATTTCTATACCGTACGTCCATCTGGGTAATAAAATTGTCTTATAAAGCAGCAATTTGTTGCTTGTTGTTGGGCTTTGATCTTGCCCCAATTAGTATGTTTTATGTTTTAATTCTTTTCGCTTGTTAACCCATATCCATCCGTCCGTCTCTATTGAAGAGAATTAATATGTTAGATATATGTACATATATGAATACATATGAATTTGTATAAAAATATACATATATACAAGGTCCTACCCTTCGCGGCTAGATTTGAAATCCTTAGTTCTGGGTGAACTGGGTGGCATCACTTATTAATGAATAGTCTGGCAATGTAGGACTGTAATAAACACATAAAATGATTTATAAGCAAACGATTAAACAAAAATGTATATAGAAATATTCGTATTTAAGAAAAAACAAAAATCGAGTATTTTTCTAATGAAAAACGAATCGAATCGTTCGAGCTCAAGGAGTGACCTCGAACGCGGGCGAGAAGCATCTATACCACATCATGTTGCATGGTTCTGTCTCTTTCCGTGCAGATGTTTAAATTGAGCGCTCAGGCAGCTATCAATAGGAGGCGCGATGTTATTTCGTCGATAATTTCCCGCAAATACGTGAGGGTGGCAGCTCTGGTCGACTGCCGCGAAAAAACAGCTGTTTAGTTTATGATATGGACGGAAGCACGAAAATGTAAGATATTTTTGTTTGTTTTAAATTTTAATAAAATAATTTACTAACACAGTGAATTTATTGCAGCCTTGTCGTGGGGGCGGGACCATTCGAAATTTGCTGCTGTGTCGGCGACTTCTTTGGCGATGACAAACAAAACGAGGAACTCATTGCCTTCAGAAATGGCTTCAAGCACAGTAACTAAAATATTAATTAGCATTTAAAGACGAGAAGCATTTCGCCAACTTGGAGGAAGGAGAAATCTGCTCGAACCTCACATATCTGGGCAAGCGCGGCCTGTACACGCTCAGCAGTGGCGCAAAGATAGCCTATCTCAGTGGGGTAGAGGCGCCGTCCAGTGGTGCTGGCGTGGGTGGTTTTCATTTTAGCAAATCGGACGTGATTGCCGTGCGGAACTCCTGCCTGGTGTCCAAAAACTGTGCCACAGACTACCGAGGAGTGGACTTGTTGCTGACCTCCCAATGGCCCTATGGTATGCAGGACTCAGAAAACGATAAGGCCTCGAAACTGATATCCGGCCGATGAGTACACCGACTCCACTCTGCGGGTGATCACCATCGAGAAGCGCCAGTATGGAGATTATGTGTGCAAGGCTACGAATCGGTTTGGCGATGCCGAGGCGCGGGTGAATCTGTTTGAGACGATTATCCCGGTGTGTCCGCCGGCCTGCGGTCAGGCGTACTACGGCGGGGCGGAGCATATTGCGGCCACGTCGTTCGCTTTGGTGGGCATTCTGCTGGCCGTGCTCTTCACCAGATAAGGGACCAATTGGCCCGGCCTCGATGCTCTCACAGCCGACATTCCAATAAAACAAAACCGAACAGAACTTCCCCAAAGTCCTTTGCTCTCTGCGGTGTCCAATTTTCTTCTGCGTGCTAAGTTAGTTTAAGCGAAGGAAGAACCATAATTAATTTTTATAAATTGTAGCCAAGCCGTACTCAAGATTTCTGTAATTAAAGCCAGAAAATCAAGCTGAGTTTCTGGTGAGAACCCGTCCGCTTTTCTTTTAAGTTTTCCACGGCGTGAGAATTGTAATTTTGCTTTGAACATCACAAAGTTTTTTAAGTTCATCGATTTGCGTGAGTTTTTTTTATTTTTTATTCAATAAACGGTAAAATAACTTCGTAAACCTCAAACTCTATTCGCATATCTCAAAATCCATGTATATCCAAATTCATATCGAAAGAATCCTCGAAATTCCCGAACGACAACTGAGCACTTTGTGTTCACAATTAGAAAGTAAGCGAAATTTTGCTAACCCATTTTGGGTGTAAATTTACAATTTCCACTTTTGTAATAAAAAAAAAAACAACAACGATTAAAAAAATATATAAAATTCCAAAATAACCCAACTTCCTCACTGCTTAGGCGACTTGTTCGCCTCCAAATTCGTGGCTATCCGTTGGTAGATAAGAAACTCGGCCTCATAGGCCGCGTACCCGGAATTGTTGAAGAGCCTTTGGGGCGGCACAAAGCGCCGCAGCGGATTCTCCGCGATGAACGTGCAAATGCGCTGCACCTTGGCCAGCATGTGGGGAATGTTGGAGTTGAGGGCATTCAAGTTGTCCAGCAGCTGCTCGATGTCGGCGTGGTGGGCCTTGGCCTGCTGTTTCAGATGCTCGGCATCCACTGGAGAGCATATAAGGAGGATGAGCAAAGGATCGAAAACGCCGCCGGCAGAGCTTACCAATTATGGGACTTAAATTCAATTTCAGGTCAGACATTTGGGCGGCAATTGCCGACGCCCACAAAATGCGTTTCCGCACTTCCTGCAGGGCCCCCACCGGGGTGAGCAGCAGGCCCGGAGCCAATTGGACGGTGGACACCAGTTCTTGGGACTCCACGAGGAGCGGATTGGGCGACAGCAGAAAGGCACTGGAAAACGCCACATTAGATTGCTGGTGTTTTAAGGGATAATCGACTCACCAGGAGCGCGGCACGCAGCTTAATTTGTCCAATGGCAGCTCGGCAAAGGCGTTGAGCTCAGCCGCATGGAGGGGCACATTGGCGCCAGCCCCTGACGAGAGCGGCATCAGCGAGTTCTCAAAGCTGTTGATCATGGCGCTGGTGTTGCCGTCAAAGTCCAATTTGGTGCTGGACAAGACACTGGCGTTGGCCAGGCTGAAGCTCTCCATGCCCATCAAGGAGGTGTTGTTGGTGCCCTTGAACTTCGGGGACAGCAGCTGCGATTTGACCGTGAGGTTGTGCGGGGCCGCCTGGAAATCATCGAGCATGCTCTTGAAGACCTTCTTGGAGTAGAGGATCTTGTCCTTGATCTGCGACAACTGAGAAACATCGTACTGAATGCGATTGACTGAGGCATTGATGTCCTTGTACAACTGCTTGACGGAGCTAAGCATCAGGTCGTGATCGTTGAGCTGAGCGGCGCCCACTTCCATTTCCTGGCGCAGTATCTCAATCTGCTCGGTTAGGTAGGCGTTGTTGGCCCGATTGAAGTTCCTGAGGTTGTACTGGACCAAGAAGTCGGAGATGATGTCCTCGGACTGCTCCTCGCCGTGGCAATCGCGGAAGTGGGACACGATTTTCTGCAGTTCGTCCACGAATATGGAGTAGGCGTTGGAGAAGCTCTCCTCAAGTTGGGCCACTTCGTTGCGGGCACTCAGATACTTCGCCACCATGCCCAGAACCTGGGCCTTGGTTTTGAGAAGTTTTACTTCGAAGGCATTCAGTGGCGGCTTGTCGGCCGTGGACCCGTCGTCGTGGGTCTTGTGTAGCTCCATGATATGCTTCAGTTGCTCATCCATTTTCTTCATTAAGACATTGAAGAGCAAAAAGTTTGGAGTATTTTCGAAAATTGCACGCATCTCTTGCCAGAGGCGATCCTTCGCCTCGGGCGAGCTGCTGGTGATGTTGCTGTCGGGATTGTTGTTGCAAATCTGGTAGAAGTTCTCCAGTTTGTCGAGGGCTTGGTCCACTGCTCTGGTGGCCAGTTTCTCGCTGGCGTTTTGCTCATTCAGCTTCACTGGCATTGTGGCCACGATTTGTTCTTTGTTCTGGGACTCTTGTTCGTAGGTCTTCTCTAGCGACTCCAGCTTAAACTCCAGCATGGTGTGCCGGGATTCTAGAAGATCCTTTTTATGCTGGGCGCTTACAATCTGAATATCTAAAGTGAAGAATGCATTTAATTTAGCGTCCTTTTGAATATATTAAAATAGACCCACTCTTTGTTTTGATTGAGGCCGCCAATTCTTCACACTCTTTCCTGGTCTCGGCCAAGCGGCGCTCTGCGCTTTCTTTCTTGCTTTGAAGCTCCTGGACTTTGAGATAAGTTTGCATCTCGCGGGGCAGGAACTTGCGATCGCATGAGGGCACCACTTTGTCCTGGTTTTGGGCCAGTTTAGCTATAAGTAGGTTCTCACGCATTTCCTGAACCTTCTGCCGTGGCAGAATGCGCTTTTGTAGACGCTCAAGCAAAGAACTCTGGCGAGACTGGAAGACGCTGTGAAAAAAAGAAAGGTTGAGGAGCCTGAAATCGTGGAGGTTATGGGGTGGACTCACGATTTTAAGGCGTCATCGTTAGGCAAAATGTCGGGCGGGCAGCCCAAGCTAGTGGCCCACTCCTTAAACGAATCTATTTTATCCTGAGAGGACATATTTTTTTCACTTTTCTATAATTAAAATAATGCCGCGCGAAAAATTTTTCTTGCTCAAGACCAGGGTTGCACTTCGATTGACAATAACATAATCGACGGGGTTGCTTTGAACAAATGCTATCGATTTTATTAACAGAAAATAACATTTAAATTGAAGCGTATTTTTTAAGCACCCAGCGCGCACTGCACAACGAATTTCTTAGCCAGCCCACACTCCGCACTGGCCGTCCAACGGTGAGTCGGACAGTTCTTAAAGTACTCCATATACGTGCAGCCCAGCAGCATTGCCGCGAACGGACTACACTGCTTCCTCTGCTGTTGCCCTGGCGCCGGGACTCCGCCGGAGCCACTTGCAAGCTTGTACTGCTCCAGAGCGGCCAGTCGCTGCTGGGCCTGCGGCTCACATTTGGCAAAGGCGGCGGCCATGGCCTCCACATAGGCCGTATCATTTGCAAACTTATTGGCCAGGTCTTGGCGAATGGCAGAGTGATCAAGCTTCTGAGGCTCTTTCATGTAACTTCCATCGGAAAGAATACATTCGGCAAGGCACTAGAAATCGGAGTTAATTTACATTAGAAACCACAAACCGGTTTTCAATTTTACCGTGGCTGCTTCTACGTTGGGCGGAGCTCCGTTCGTCTGGGCAGTCATGCCCACGCGTTTGGCACAGTTTTCGGCCACCGTGTCCCGGCCTCCGTCCTGGCAGCATTGGGTTGGATCCTGAGTAAATAAAACCTTTCCATTTATTATCCGTTAACTGCGGTATATCCTGGTTGGTCCTTACCACTAACTGTGGAGGCCTTTGGCAGTCGATGTGTTGATTCTGTGCCATCACAAAACCGCCATGGAAAATTACTCCCAATAGAGCACACGACAGAAATAAGTGGCACATTTTTTTTAATGCTTATTTTGATGTACGTTCGATGTCGGATGAAACACTAGCAATGCTGTATTAATAATTGCCAGCGGTGTTTTTATAGTCGCCGCTGACCCGCCGGCTAGTTGGGGTTTAACCCAAAGACCCCTTGACAGCTAGTTATTGGCGCCAGCCACGCATGACATCAAAATTTTACCACAGGTTCATTGTTGCAATTGGTTTTCGGGCCAATGTCACGTTTAATAGCAGATATTGGGTTTGTTGACTTCACACTTCCGGAGAATTAAACATCCATTTGCTATTAAAACAATCCCAATTTGTGTCATGGCAGTTCAATAATAATAGTTCGAACTTCGAAGCATAATTCTCACAACATGCTGTATGGTTCTGTGCAGATGTTTAAATTGAGCGCTCAGGCAGCTATCGACAGCTATCGTTATTGTCGATAGTTTCCTGCAGATACGTGAATGTGGCAGCTCTGGTCGACTGCCGCGAAAAAAACAGCTGTTTATTTTATGAGAAATGGACGGAAACACGAAAATGTAAGATATTTTTGCTTATTTTAAAATCTGAATAAAATAATTTACTAACACTGTAAATTTATTGCAGCCTAGTCGTGGGAGATGTGCGCGGCCGCTTTAAGCAGCTTTTCCAGCGCGTAGAGACCGTAAACAAAAAGGCGGGACCATTCGAAATTTGCTGCTGTGTCGGCGACTTCTTCGGCGATGACAAACAAAACGAGGAACTCATTGCCTTCAGAAATGGCTTCAAGCACAGTAAGTACAATATTAAATAGCATTTAAAGCTTACTCACTCCATTATCTGTTCGCAGTCTCTGTGCCCACCTACATCCTGGGGGCCAACAGAAAAGAAGACGAGAAGCATTTCGCCAACCTGGAGGAAGGAGAAATCTGCTCGAACCTCACATATCTGGGCAAGCGCGGCCTGTACACCCTCAGCAGTGGCGTAAAGATAGCCTATCTGAGCGGGGTAGAGGCGCCGTCCAGTGGTGCTGGCGTAGGTGGTTTTCATTTTAGCAAATCGGACGTGATTGCTGTGCGGAACTCCTGCCTGGTGTCCAAAAACTGTGCCACAGACTACCGAGGAGTGGACCTGCTGCTGACCTCCCAATGGCCCTATGGTATGCAGGACTCCGAAAACGATAAGGCCTCGAAACTGATATCCTTTCTCTGTCGGGAAATCAAGCCTCGCTATCATTTCTGTGCCCTCAACTCAAGCTACCTTGAGTCGCGTCCCTTCCGCATACCCAAGGACGAGACGACTCAATTCGAATTGTGCACGCGCTTCATTTCGCTAGCCGAGGTGGGCAATGCTGCCAAGGCCAAATACATTTTCGCCCTCAGCCTCAAGCCCGTGGAGAAGTCCCGGCTCCTGGACCTGGTCCAAAAGACCACCGACGAAATCGCCTGCCCCTACACAGGACTCGACCTGGGCGGCGTCATCAAAAAAAACGAAACAGTGAGCTTAATTTCAACTCTATTCCCTGCGTTGGTTCATATTTTATTTGCTTGCAGTCTGAAAACCGGCAATTCTTTTTCGACATGGAAGGCAATGGGGACGGCAACCGCAAGAGACGCCACGGCGACCAGGGCAACAAGCGGCCCAAAGTCATGCACATAGAACAAGGTAAGTTTCTAAATTAAACGGGTTAGAAATATCTCAAATTTTAATGCTTTGAAACCCACAGAGAAGTGCTGGTTTTGTTTGTCCTCGGCGGATGTGGAGAAGCATTTGATCATCACCATTGGCGAGAAGTTTTACTTGGCCCTGGCCAAGGGTCCGGTCAACGACCACCACGTCCTGATCATGTCCACCCAGCACATACCCTGCGCCGCCCAGCTAACCAGCGAGGATTGGCAGGAGCTGGACAAATTCAAGAGCGCCCTGCGCGCCTTTTTCAAGTCCCTGGGCCGCGTGGTCTGCTTCACCGAGCGCCACTACAAGGCCTCCCATCTCCAGATCAACGTGCTGGCCTTCGAGGAGGGCTACGCCTGGAAAATCAAGCACAGCTTTGAGGTAGGCAAAGCGCTTTCAATTTCAAAAGCAGCTGGTTCTAAATTTCTTTCTAGGACAAAGGCGAGGAATTCAATCTGGAACTGGAGACTCTGCCAGCCCTGACGTCGTCGAAAATGCTGCCCGAATTGGGGCCGTACTTTGTGGCCGAACTGCCAGACGACAGCACTCTGTTTACCCGGAACATGAAGCATTTTCCTCTGCATTTCGCCAGGTGGGTTGAGGCAGTTGGTGGCCGGCTTGAATTACCGAATGTGTCTGTTGTTTCAGGGACGTCTTCTGTTCTGAGAATTTACTCAACTGCGACGAGAAGGTGAACTGGAAGGAATGCCTGCTGGACAAGCAGGAGGAGATTAGGTTGGTGCAATCGTTCCGCAAGGAATTCGCGCCGTTCGACTTCACCGACGACGATTGAAAACAACTGGCTTATTAAATTCTACAAAGTACAAAAATCTCACTTATAATTCTCCGAAAAAAAACCCATTCTAAATGCTAGGAGAGAGAGCAGCTCTACGAATCCCGCTGGTAGATTTTGTTGAGGATCTGCAAGAACGTCTGATGCGGCACGCCACGGGAGGTCTGCTGGATGTGGGTCTTGATCATGTTGTAGGACTCCTCCTCGAAGGTGGCGTAGGTGGTGGGCAGGCTCAGTTCCTTGTACAGCTCCTTGATGCGCTCGACTTTCACGGGATCTGTGAATGAACAAAATCAGCCGGAGTTTGGGGAAAATTGCTTACTTACCTTCTTTGCCGTAGCAATCGCTCATGATTTGCTTCTGCTCGGCATTGGCGCGCTGCATGGCCACCACGGCCAGCCAGGAGCACTTGTTGTCCTGGATGTCTGTGCCGATCTTGCCGGTCACCTCGGGGTTGCCGAAGCAGTCGAGGAAATCGTCCTGCACCTGGAAAAAGTGCCCCATTTCCAGCAGAATCGTCTTCGACTGGCGGAAGGCCTCGGCGTCTTTGTACCTAAAAAAAGGACACCAAATCAGCCAAAGCCACAACAAAACTCCCCAGCTTACCCGGCCAGATGCATTGCCAGGGCGAAGGGCAGGTAAAACGAATAGTAAGCCGTCTTGTTGTCCACAATGGCCTTGTAGTTGTCCATGGTAAACTCCGAGACCTTCTTGCTGGCATTCAGCTGGTCCATGGCCTGCCCGCAGATGGTTATATAGGTGACCTCGTGGAACAGCTCCAGCAGGGCCACATAGCAGTCCAGGTGGCTGAAGTGCTTCTTGAGAATCGCGTACGTGGCATTCTCCAGCAGCAGGGCATCGTTGATGGCCGTCAGGCCGACGCCCTCGACCTTGTGCCAGCAGGGCTGGCCGCGCCGGGTGATGCTGTTGTCCATCACGTCGTCCGAGACAATGAAGAAGCTCTGGAGCTGCCGAGGCACAGACCGCAAGTCAGCCACTCAAACCCGATTAGTTAAGGATTTCTAGCTCACCATTTCCACGCACCAGCCGAGGTACTGGGCCAGCTTGATGTTCTCGTCGGTCAGCTCCTGCGGCTGCACGAGATTCTTGTAGGTCAAGACGGTCAGGATGCCGCGGTTCTTCTTGCCACGGGGCACGTTGTACTGCAGGACCTGGGCGAACCACTTGGCCGCATCTTTGCAGTTGTACGACTTGGCAACGGTCGTCAGGTCCCGCACCAAATCTGAAGAGCAGAGTCTATAAATACTGCGCTTCGCCTTTGGCATTTTTGGGGCCCAATTGGCATGCTAATTGGATTCGGCTCTGAACTCCGAGTGGGCAAAGCTCACCTGGGAACACGGCCATGAAATCGCGGCTTTCATCTTTGGACACTGTGACGCGCGCTGCTATCGGCACTGAGTGATTCTGGAGGGTCGTCAGGGTTCTGCATGGAAATCAGGGGAGATTTAAATCAATCAGCGGCGTCCATTGGCCTACGTGACCTGGGGTCCTGGCGGGGCGAGAGCCGGTTGTTAATTACCTGGAGGTTTTTTTTAGCTTCTGCTCGTTGACCAGATCGGAGGGCAGGCCGCCGATGGTATCAACGCTTTTGACTTCGTCGCTGGTGGAAATCGCACGGTTCAGGCGAAAATTAGTGACCGTGGCCGAGCCGCGAAGAGTTGGCAAAAAATGACGTGCTAGCTTAAACATTGCGTGCGTGTGTGTGTGTAGTGTTGTTGTTTTCTCTGTCAAAAACTAAGAAAATAAAGTTATTTAAGCGCGCCAAACAAAACTTGTTATGTCCGTCCCGGTGAGTTTCCCAAGAGAGACTGATAAAACGGAGAAGTTCATTTTCTGGGAGCGCCCTAACAAAACAGGCAGGGCCAGTCTGAAAGTTTGCCAGCTCTCCCAAACCAGCAAGCTGCGGAGATAAAACCCAAATAGGCCAGCGGCGAGAGAGCGCGCCGGCCAAGATGCCTCCGCAATATCACGCCTACAAGAGCAGAGATCTAGTTCAGCTGAACAATTTCAGGCAGGCCAATCTACTTTTTTTAAACAAGATAAATAAAACTCTGCTTTTTAACTTCCATGAATTACCACAAATCTGTAGAAAAATCTAATTAATAATTATAAAGTGTAAAAAGTGCCAAAGAAATGTTTTTAAGGTTTAAAATCAATTTGAGAATGCGTGGGCGGTTGTTTCGTGGGCCGAGTTGGCAGGTCTCCGCTGATTGCTTCTTCTTACGCTCTGCAGGCTTCGTTTTCGACTAATTAACTACAAAATTAGAATTAGAACTATTTAAGAATGATGGATGAGCAACTTATCGAAGAAGTCGCCCAACACGGAGTCATCTACAACCGCCAAAAGTATTACCTAAACGGCACCACCAATGGCAGCAAGTACGAGACAAAAGACGAGGCCTGGCAAATGATTGCCGTCAAACTCCGCACAGATGGTAAGAATAATCTCCGCCCGGAGTCTCTCACTGTCCAGCTAACGTCCCTTCGTTTACAGTGGAGACCTGCAAGAAGCGCTGGAAATACCTACGGGAACGCTACGTCTCCCAGCGCAAGCAGGGCGATCCGCCCGTTTACGAGCATCTGTCGCGCCCGTACTTGGAGAAGATGAAGTTCCTGGACCAGCACATCCAGCCCAGGAAGTCGTACCGCAACGTGCCAAGTTTCCTCACCTCCCCCCAGTCGGCCAACAACTCCAGCTACGGCGAATACCATGACTCCAAGTCCAACAGCTCCATCAAGAACATGGCCCACTTTGGGAACATCAATCAAAGCCAGCATTACCACCAGACGGACCAGCAGCATGCCATGAACTCCCTGGAGTCCGGCACAGCCTCGGCCTTGGATAACGTCAATGGCCAGGTGAAAATAGAAGCCGATCAAGTGTTCCGCGACTTTGCCGCTGCCGTGGCCTCGCAGCAGCTCCAGCAGATTTCCCAAACGCAAATGCAGCATCACCAGGCAGCCGCGGCGGCCGCTGTGATGGCAGACTCCTCCCAGGGCTACCAGGACCAGTACAGAGACAGCGCGGCCGGGGTGAGCGGTCCACCCAACAGCTCTGGGAGCACGGGAGGACTCACCTCGACCTCGTCGTCCATGAAGTCGCCACTTTCCTCGCCACTGGCTGCCATTGGTGGAGGGCAGCAGTCGACGCCCTCGACGCATCACCCGCCAGTTCATTCCTCAAGTGCCCCGGTCTCGACGAACTCCGCCAACGCCAGCAACTCCATGCAGAATCATTCCTACGACAAGAACATCGACGACCTGGACTCGCCCGCCTCCAGCACGTACCACGTGAAGAGACCCCGCGTCCAAATCGTCTCCAGCGGCAGTCAGCACCAGCATCTGCCGAATGGCCATGCCTCCAGCAGCCAGTACGTCAACGAGGCCGACGAGGACTCCGACGACAACAGCAACGATCTGATCGAAGCGCCGGGCATGCTGCCTCATGACAGCCACTACCACATGCCGCGCGGCGGGAACAATGCCAGCAGCGACACCAACGACTCCAACCAGCACCAGAATATGTTCCAGAGCAACACAGACTTCCTGTTCCAGTTGTACCAGCAGCTGCCCCAGCAGGGCGGCTCCGGGCACTCGAAGAACTTCAAAAAGTTCCAAACGCCGCCGAACCCGCCGGGCATGCATCGCTCCTCGGAGCATCTGCTGGGCGAGCTGGTGACCACCGAGTTGCTGAAAATGAACAAGGAGCGCCGGAAAAGCGTCCAGAAACGGATCCTGGAAATTCTATTCTTCGATGATTGAAACAATCAGTCGCCCTGCCAGAGAGAAAAAGCCTGTGTAAAGCTTCCAATTCTGCTGCTCCCTGCCTGCAAGGGCAGTGCAGCCGGTGTCCTTAAGTCCTTAAGCGGTAGTTATCCGTCGGAGTTAATCGCTCTTCCCAGTGGGTAAGCCTGATTAAATGTGGAATATTGATTCCCTACGATTCGCGCTAGTCAAGCCAAATTTGATTCGATGAGTTTGGAGTGCCCGGCCTGCCCCAGGACCCTTTTGTAAGGACTAGTTTAGTTTTCTTTAAATGGTTTTAATGTGTAAAATATTTATATAATTAATTTAAATCGAACTAACCAACCGAGTCTTCTCCGTCATTAGGCTAAATGTGGGAATTTGTCTAAACTTCTTCCTGCTCGTAAACAGTTTGGAAGGACGCCGTGTCCTTGACATGGCGCGGCTTCCACTTCAAGTCCACGCTGTGCCTGGGCTCTGCCTCCGTGCCATTGGCCTTAAAATTATCATCTGGGTCTGAGGATCATAAAAAATCTCATAAACGTTGCGAAAACTTAAATTCCCGTGGCCAACTCACCGAATTTATGGTCATGGTCCTCATCGCAGTTCCGCGGGCAGAAGACAATCTTCAAATCGATCGGCTCGTACACCTTCATGATCAGCTCGGGCACCTTGTCCGTCGTCCCGTCCGCAGTGCTGTTGGAATCTAATGACGAACGATTTAAATGAATCACTGGATCGCTCGCCCAGATGGGAGTCAGGTGAACGGTTTGGCCAAGCGTCCGCAGCAGCCAAGGCCTCTGGTTGACCGCAAGGACCTGGCTGAGGGGCGCTGGTTGTGTTGGTTCTGTCTGGTTGCGTGTGTGTGGTGTGGTGGCTGCTGGTGTTCCTGGAGCTGTCAATGGGAATTTATTTTCTGGCTTTCCCATCAGCTCTGCTGGCGATCGGCTGGGCTTGGGGCTGGCCGGCTTTTCTTTTCCTGTTTGCAGCTGAAATTTATCTGCTATGTGATTTGTATTGCCCGCGAGGTGATTACGCTGAGCCGCTAAGCCGCTTATGTCTTTGGCCAGAAGGTTGCTACTGGCCGCTGGGTGGATGGAATGCCTTTTGGCGGGCAACTGTTGGGCTGTCAATTTGCTAGTTGTCGGTTTGTCGTTATCCTGATTAATGGGGCTTTCCGTGTCGCCATTCTCCGCATCATTCGGATACTCGTACTCGGCGTACTCATCACCTTCAGCCGACTCCAGCTGGCCTGCCGCTGGCAACGCTTTCTTCGGCTCTTCGGTGGTTCCAATTAAGTTGGCCTCTGTGCTCACCTCTGCCTTGTTGAGCTTTCCTCTCAGCAGGCTGGCCAGCAGGTTCTTGTGGAGGGCCAAGTTCGAGGGCTTCTCTTGGATCTCATTGCGCTCAGCCACTGGCCCGTCATTTGGGTAGTCTTCCTCTGTGTTATTGCCCTTGGCCTCCAATTTCAACTCCACAGTGTCTTTCTGGCTGGGACTGGTGAGCAGCGGCTCAGTGGCCGCGGGCGACGCTGGCCTGGCAGTGGTGGTGGTGACCGTTGGAGTCGTCTGCTCGGCCGAGCCGGAAGTGCTGTCCACGTACTCACCGGACAGCGCGTTGTCTTCGTAGTCCAGATACTGAGGATCCTCTGTGGAAGTCGCCAGCACCGGGGCATCTGTGGTGGTTCGGCTGGAATTCCTCACCAGTTCGGTGGTCAGAGCCCTCAAAGATTCCACTGTAAAAGGCCCCGCCAGTCGCTCTGTTGTGACCTCGGTGGGCGCCGGGCTCGGGGCTGCGGTGGAGATCGACTGCAGCAACTGATGGACGATGTGGACGGCCGCCAGGGCGGACATTTTGCTTGCCTTCTTTGGCGGCGCTGTTGGTCTCGCCGTCGTCGTCGTTGTGGTTGTGCTGGTTTCGCTTTCTTCCTCATCGTAATACTCAGCCCCCTGATCGTTGGGGTAATCGTAATCGGCGGGCATTTCGTGTGAGAGGGAATTGTGTGTGATTTGTTGCTTCTGTGTGTGCTGGTCCCTTTCCCGGGCCACGAAGTCTTTGATGGCGAACTTGGGATCGAGTTGTGTGCTGGGTTTCTTGTTCTGGGTGCAAGATTGGCGTGTATCTGTGGAGCAGGTGTGTCAGGTGTTTAACTTCAGGTGTGTGGATAAAGTGGAGGTCGATGGAGAATGAAAACCAGATTGCAAAATCGACTTACCTTCGTCGGTGGTAATTTCTGGGCACGGAGTTGGCGGGGTCGTCGATAGCGTTGAGTTCCCAGTCGGCTGGGTGGACACGGTTGGTGCTGTGGATCCTGTTGTCGTGGTCAGCTCACTGGTAGAGGTGGGAACAGCTGTGGACTCTGACTTGGTGGTGTCGTGGGTGGGTGAGGTCGCTTGGCTGGTGGACGTTGAATCAGTCCGAGTAACTCCTTGGGTAGTTGTCGTCAGGACTCTTGTAGAAGTGGGAACAGCAGTGGAACTGACCGCGGCTGTTGTGGGAGGGCTCTGCGTGGATTCCCTGGTCGGAGTGGATACGCTTGTGGATTCAGTTGTTGTGGGAACAGTTTTGCTGGTTGTAGTTGAACTAGAAGATGTGGGAACACCTGTGGATCCAGTTAGCGTTGTTCCCGGGAGTCTACTGGTGGAAGTGGGCTGCGTTGTGGGGACTGTGGGTGTCGTTTCCTTTGTGGGCGTTGTTGATTGGCTGGTAGAAGTGGGAACAGTTGTGGGCACTGGCCTGGTAGTGGGCGCAGCTGATCCGCTAGTCGATGTGGGAACAGTTGTGGAGGTTCCGGTGGTTTCTTTGGTTGGCGTGGTCGATTGGCTTGTGGAAGTGGGAACAGTTGTGGGAACTCCAGTTGTTTCTTTAGTTGGGGTGGTGGGAACAGTTGTGGGAACTCCTGTCGTTTCTTTGGTTGGCGTTGTCGATTGGCTTGTGGAAGTGGGAACAGTTGTGGGAACTCCAGTTGTTTCTTTAGTTGAAGTGGTGGGAACAGTTGTGGGAAGTCTTGTCGATTCTTTGGTTGGGGTTGTCGATTGGCTTGTGGAAATGGGAACAGTAGTGGGAACTCCTGTTGTTTCTTTGATTGGGGTTGTCGATTGGCTTGTAGGTTCATTAGTTAGAGTGGTTAATTCGCTAGTAGATGTGGGAATAGTTGTGGGAACAGTTGGCGCTGTTTCCCTTGACGGAGTAGCCGATTGACTTGTGGTCAGAGTTGTGGGAACAGTCAAGTCGCTTGTTCTGGGAGAAGTTGTGGGTGCAGTTCTTGGCGACTCGCTTGTCAGTGTCGTCGAAGTAGATTGAGTTGTAGGCACCGTTCCGTCTGTTTGTTTGGTCGGAATTGTAGGCGTGGTCGGCTGACTGGTGGAGGGAGCAAGAGTGCTGGGAACAGTGCTGGGAACAGTGCTTGTGGCTTGCTTCGTTGGAGTGGTTAACTCACTCGTCGACGTGGGAACAGTTGTGGGCACAGTCTCAGCTCTTGTGGATGTCGTCGGCTGGCTTGTGGAGAGCGTTGTGGACTGCGAAGTGGGACCAGTTGTGGGTATGGATTTTGTAGTCTGCGTTGTCCAAATCGTCGTGGGGCCGGTGGTCCTCCTAGACGCCGTCGAGGCCTCGTCCGTTGTGGACTGTGTCTGTGGATCCTCTTTGGTGGTCGGATGATGCGCATGCGTATACCGTTTGTACTGGTACTTCGTGCTGGCCTTCGAGGTGGCCACCTTCGACGTGGTGGCCTTCGACGGGAGATATGAATTCTCCGGTTCCTTGACCAGGTTCTCCGACTTGGGCATTTCATAGGTGTCGTAGCTGTACGAAGGATACTGGGTAGCGGATCCTTCAGTGGTTGGGGCCGTGGTTGTAGATTTTCCGGAGTCAGAGTCTTCGTTCTCCATGGCGGAAGAGTTGTCCTCGGTATCGGCGCCTTCGTTGTCGTCCTCTTCGCCTTCAGGCTCTGGCGCTGCTATCCTGGCAGACATGTAGGGATAGAACTGGGCCAGCGGGGCGTAGGAGAGCGCAGCCACAGGCATGTAGTTCCTGCAGCTGACCTCATGCGGGGGCAGGCAGATTTTCCTCTCCGTGCAGTAGCTGTTGTCGCCGGGACACCTGAGGAAGGACAAGGATTAGGCGCGCGTCTTATCGGTGTTTTTGGGGATCCACTTACTTGAATCTTGTCTGCAGGTAATTGCTGTTGGACTGGCGCTTGCAGGTGTAGTAGAGCCCGCAATCTGAGGGCGACCGGAAGGTTCCCTCCTGGGTGCACTGGGGGAACTTCGCCTCACAGTTTTCCGGCAGATAATTTCCACTGTCGGAGATCTCAGTCGAAGGGTAGCGGTCGCCAGGTATGCACTTGCTCTCTTCGGGGGAGAATATGGTGCCACTGGGACAGCCGTACAATCGAGGCACCAGATCCTTGCTGCATTTGTAGTAAACCTTCGCGTCGAATTGGTAGGGGAAGCGGCCCTCCTTCTCGCACAAATGCTGGTAGTCCGGACTCGTCCGCTCCACACAACGTCCAGTGCTTGAGTTGAAGCTCTGAGGACAGCCAAACCCGCATTAGAAAGCCTTTAAGAAGCCCCAGCCAAGCCTATTTACCTTTAAGTTGGGACACTTGCTGAAGATCACGCAGTTCGGCTGGCAGACGTAGTAGTATTCCTGCTGGTCGGGATGCGGCTTGATGCCCACGTAGTTCCTGGAGCAACGGTTTTTCTGCAAGAGAACCAAAGTCAGCAAAGCCAGGAAACCTCGGTTAACCCGGAAGACCTACGTAGTCCACTCGCACGGGCACTCCGCCCCCGGGGAAGGGCCTGTACATTCCATACATCCGGTCGAAGTAGCTGCCGGGCGGGCTGAACACCGGCGGCGGCGCCTGGTAGCCGTAGCCGTAGGGGGCCTGGTAGGGGAACGGCTGGGCGTAGTAGCCACTGTGAACCAAGGACTGGGGACGAGACCGGCGGCTGCCATTTGGACGACTGTCCGCCGCGGGCCAGGGCCAGACCAGCGCACAGGCCAAGGCCCACAGGGCCAGCCAGCGAATGCAGCAGAGCATTTTAAGGTAGTTTATAGATTCTTTGGTTCTCCAAGGGCTGCCCACGTTTGTAATCCTTTTAGGTAGTCGCCTCCTTTTGTGGTTGCCGCTTCATCGGCTTACTGCTTGACTGTGTGGGCTGAGTGGGCCCGGCCAGCATTTAAATGCTGCTAGCTTCCCCTGAGCTGGCGTTGCATAATTTAAATGCCAACGCCAACGGCCGCGTGATATAAGAAAAGAAGAAAAATTCACGCCAGCCGGTCGCCCTGGCATGCATCGCCGCCGACCACCACCCATGTTCTTCTCAGTTGGCCAAAACAAAGTTCAGAAATGTCTCATTTATTTGGTCTAAATGCCGGCCAGCTCAGCACGCGTGTGGAGCCCCAAAGCGGAAGCAATCGTGCCGCGGCCCAGCTTCCAGATGGAGCGGCTCGGCCAGCGCGCTGCCGGCTTCCAGCGCCGCTTCCGATCCCCCAGATAAGCTGTTTTTTACCTCTTGGCCCAGAGAACGTGATCGCTGGCATCAGCTGTGGGCAATACCGGAAAAAAATACTTACCCGCGATTAGCAAGCATTCTTCCCGTGCGTCAGATAGCCGCCGCGCCCACTGATGACAGTAATTCCATTGAATTAATGGTCAGCAGTATCTTCATGCCCGTGGGAGGTTCGCCCTCCAAATTGATAAAGAAGTGTTTTTTGGGGAGCCTCGTTTTTCAGGGTCTTTCGCACGTTCACACCTCGGCCCATTAATAAGTAGGCGTTCTTCGAGGCCTCTGAGGCGTTTACGTAATGCGCTCCGCTGGCAGGAGGCACGTTTGGCAGTAGCCCATCCAAAATTCAGCTAACCCGCATGCCCCAATCGTCTCTATAAAGAATTGGGTTTATGGGTTTTCTCATTTACGCAATTTTGGGAAAGGTTTGTTCGTGTTTGGTTGACGGAAAACTGCTGACGGCACAGAATTCCAAGAGCTCAGACTTTCGACAAAAACACAAAATTAAAGCAGAAGTTCAGCCGCCGCAGTCTTTCGTCTTTAGGTTCTATCATTCCTTTAATAATGTATGTAGTTTATTCTTGTCTTGCATTCTTAGAAATTAGAAGATTTCGATTTGGTTCAGCTAAGTTGGAGAATCGACATTTGATCGTGGTTAGAGAATTAGTAAGTTAAGTAAGGCGTGCGAGATATTCGATAGATTTTGAGATTTGTGCGGGCAGAACCCACAAATTGTGCAGATCTTAATCTACTGATTTATGCCTGTTCATAGGTAAATGCGAGCGAGGCTTGGCGGGCCCGCAGATTGCAGCTGCCGACAGGCCTCCCCTCGCACTTGGCTAGCAAATTATAAATATTTGAAGCTTGAGTGTAATAAATCTTGTTCTGGATCCTGTTTTCCTTTCCCGCTTTAGCTTATTTACAACTAGTTAGAAGATATCGATCGGGCCTGGTCACACCTCCTGGTTGTCCTCGGACTCGGCCACCATAGTCAGACTCCGCAGCGATCTGCAGGTGGTAAGATAATGAAATTTAATCAGCGAATTAGCGTTTTTAGTCACTGTGCCGCTCGATTGAGTGATCAGTCATTCGGTCAACACAAAAACATCACAAAACTCTCGCGCGGGAATCACCGAGATTACTTTTATCAGATGCCAGCTTATTTACTCGCCATTCCCAGCCACGATCAGTTTCATTTTAGTCTGGGCTTCGGTGTCGTGAGAGGAGCTTATTAAAATGGAATTGTCAGGCTTTGTGCTGGTTTTAGTTCTGTTATCCGTTGGTGCCTTTGCATGTGAGTAGAACTAAGTGATCTGTGTGATTTCGAGATTTGCAATCTATTAGTTTTTAGCTTTTGACGAACTAACTTTCAACGGAGTCTGTCAGGTGCAGGGCGGTGCTGGTTGGTGCTCGACCAAATGTCAGATTGCCGGCGGACGTGACGGACTCTGCAACAAAATGCAGCTTTGTATTTGTCGACCTTTATAAGAAAGATCTTTCTACTGTTATTCACGCTTCAAACTAAAGATCCTAACTAAATCAACTTTGGAAATATTTACAATTGAGCTCATTGGCGGCCACTGTCCGGTGCCTAAGTCGAGAGTAAGTGGCATTAAATATAAAACCAGACTTATGTTGGAGTCTCCTGCAAGCTCACCTGGACCGTTCAAAGAGCGAGGGATCAGTGTAGATGGGCTCGCTGGGATCCTCAAACTGGTGGTTGCTGTTGCCCGTGTTCCGCATCGGGTTCATCACCGGCAGCTGGCACATGCGCGCCAAGTTCCTGCAAATCAATTAAAACACTAATTAATATCGCAATCACCCTCGAGGCCCAACGAGTGCCCACCCAGTGGCAAAGGTCTTGTGCAAGGAGCCGCCAAACATCGACATGTTGGTCCGGAAGGCACTGGCGGCCGTGCGGTTCGGCTGACTGTTGCTGGGCATGTGGCCGATTTCGGTGAAGCGTTCATGGGTGCGGATAGACGAATGCCCCAGGGAGTGAATGGGGGAATTCCGGTCCACCAGTCGGTTCTTGGCCAAGGTCCTCCAGTAGCGTCTATGGAAAAAGCTCTGGCTGCATTAGGAAACAATTGGAAGCTGCGGGAAGCTGATCCTCCCACCTGTAACCCAGTCCGGCCACCAGGGTGATGCTGAAGAGCAAAATCATAAGCAGAATGATGGCAGTGATGAGGCCGTGGTATTCGGAGGGCGTCATGCAAACGGTCTCCACGGGGGCCACCAGTTTGCGGGGATAGGACTCCTTTTCGATTTCCTCGCGCGTTTCAAAGACCTGGAAATGTGGAAATGCCACTTAAAAGATTCCCGCGAATCCATTTGCCTGCCCTGAACTCACCTCTATCATTTCGCGAACCTGCTCGGGCTCCTCGGTCTCCTTGACCTTCTCGCCCACCAGCGTGCCATTGACATCCCCCAGAGTGGCACTCACAGTGGTGCTGTTGAGCACGGCGACATCATCAGAGCTGGCGGCATCCAGTTGGTCGACGCCTTCCAGTTGCCGGGCCACATCGGTGTCATTGAGGGATCTTCGCTTGCGGCCAAACGAAGGCTCCTGGCGGCCTGCCGGTCCGGGGCAGTAGGCCGGCTGGCAGCCTTCGCGGCACGAACGCACGGTGGCCTCAAAGACCAGGAAGTTCGACTCTGGGATCTTAAAGGCATTGAAGCGCGCTTCCAAAGTATCGCCATCGCGCAGCTTGTCCAGTTCGGGGAAGACAAACGGATCCACAGGGCAGCTGAAATTATTCCCACAGTCAAACCAAACGATCCTCTGGGACTCCCAAGCCTACCCACCCAAAGCGATCAATTAGCTGTATGCTCCTGCCCGAGTAGGGATCCCGGGCCACCACATTGGTGGCAAAGATATCGGTGACATGATTGTAGCCATCCTGGGCCTCCAGACGGAAGGTCAGCGGATCGCCCACGGCAATGGTCGTCGTCGGCCTGCCCTGATACAAAATACTCAAGCGCACCTTCGAGCTGAGCGTGTTCTCCGCCGGCAGATACTCAATGGGTATGGGGCTGCCCGAGCTGCAATCGAACAAGGACTCAAGTCATGTCTCCAATCGCGTGAGTAGGATGCGTGCTTACCCAGCGCCTATGTAACCCGAACTCACAACCGCCTCGCCGGGCCCACGGAAAATACAAGTCAGATTGTAGCGCTTATCTCGGCTCGTTTGCACGTTGTCAGAGAACTGAACTACCACGATGTTTGTCAGCGTGTCGCCGTACTGCAAAAACAAGAGTGACGATTTAATCTGCGGCAGCAGGCCGTGTCCACTTACGCGCTGGGTGCCACAATCGGGGTATCCCTGGGGCCCGCTGATGCGCAAGACGTTGACGGTGCCGCCGTTGCCGCGGAAGAAGCAGCGGTCGTAGAAGCCGTAGGTGTAGATGCGGCCCAGGAAGCCCTCGGGCGTGCGTATGGTGAACTCCATGCCCTCCTCGTTGCAGGTCTGGGTGACTGGAAAGAAGGCGGGTCAGTGATTTCCACAAGATGAATGGGCTTTGGGGGCTACCGTCCATGCACTCGCCATCGCTACGGCCAATGCTGCGTTCGTAGAAGTCGTAATTCGAGGCGTCAAAGGAGCCAGGGTCATGGATGTCCAGCTCTCGGGAGTCTCTGTCGCTTAGCTCGCAGTTGGGCGTCTCCCGGTCGTCGTAGCTCGAGGCGGCGGTGTCTCTGCGCAAATTGAAGGCAACAGGCGGTCAGTGCTGGGGCTGCCTTATCTGGAATCGGCCATTTCTCACCTGTAGTTGAAGCTGCGGCAGACAAAGTCGCGGCTCTCGATGCACTCCCGCTCGCACTGGATCAGGCTGGGCACGATCAGAGCCCGGCGGACAAAATGCCGTCGCATTTTATGTCTGGCCGCAATTTGCTTGAAGTTGTCGCTCTCCTCGCAGCGGGTGATGGGTGGCCGTGGGTGCCCTCCCCCGCCTCCGCCTGGGCCAACACCTACGCCACCGCCGCCAACATGCACCGCCCCGTAGGGGGTGTGCTGATGGTGGGGCGGCAGGCCCAGTCCGGGCAGGGGAATCGGTCGATCATCTCCGGCCCCGTAAGGCCGATTGAAGGGCGTGTCGTATCTCCCGTACGGCCCGCCCGGTCGTCGGCCTATGGGAGCATCCCACTCTTTGTCGTAGGGCCCAAAGCGATCCCGGTCCCGCTCCCGATCCCCATAGCGCTCCTCGTAGTCGTAGTCGTAATACGGCGGCGGGGGGCGATCCAGACCTGCGATTATTGCCATCAATTAAACTCCCTGCTTCCTAAATGCTCGTTTCATGGGTTTATTGGTGGGGTTGCTGGTAGTCGGTTAGTGCAGGGAGCAGTACTTACCCGGCCGCCGGCCACTGTTGCCGTACTTGAAGATGTCGATGGGGTAACGCGGACTGCCCACCGGGAAGCGGTTGGGCGTGGAGGCGTACTTACTGGCGCTGCCTGAGGGCGCTAGCGGGGCGGGTGGGTAGCGCTTGGCCGAGTCAGGCTCGGGGCGGCGGGCGCTGTGGACAATGTCATACCGCCCAGGAGGCGGGCCATAGCGGCCACCCGAAGGGATGGGGCCGCCAGGGCCGCCTGAGTCCGGGCCATAGGGATACCTGGAGTCCAATGAGGAGGGACGATATCTTCTGTCCGGGAAGATGCTGTCCGGGGCATCACGGCCAGTGTAGCCGCCTATGGGGTCCCGTCCTGGCGGGTACCTCGAGTAGTACCGACTGTCGTAGCGGTTGTCGCCATAGCGGCCGCCAGATCCGTAGGGCCTGTAGGGGACATCGTCCTCCGGCGGGAAGGGTCGGGTGTGCGGCAAATCACTGGGCAGGGAGTTGTCATTTATGCCCGGAAAGGGCCGATACGGCGGCCTGTCTCTGTCCCTGTCCCGGTCCGGATATCGCCGATCGCCATAGCGATCTGCATAGCGATCGGGTGGATATCGATCTCCGAAACGGTCTGCATAGCGATCACCGGGATAGCGGTCTCGATCACGATCCCTGTCGCGATCGCGGTCCCTGTCGCGGTCGCCACCAGGCCCAGCTCCAGGCGGGTAGCGATCTTTGGGGGCCACGGGGTTAGTCGATTAGTTGTCAGTAGAAAGAAGGTGTATCGATTTTCGATATACGTGGAATTAATGGGGTAAATATACGATAAGATATTGAAAAGATAATCCAAACTTACCAAAATCATCAGGGTAGCGATCATACGGGCGACCATGGCCCATGGGATCGCTGGGATACCGCGAGCCATAACGATCGGGCGGAAAACGATCGTTCATACCCCCACCACCGGGTCCGTAAGGATAGCGATCTAGCAGAGAAAACATTATAATCTATTAAGCCTTATAATTAAGTGAATATGCCCACCGAAATCGTTGGAGGCTGGATCGGGGTAGCGATCATAGGGGCGGCCATAGTCCACGCCCTCGCCGGGCGGATAGCGAGAGCCTGTGCCCGCCGAGGTGCCGCCTCCTCCATAGCGGTCGTCATGTTTGTTGGGCTGCCTCCAATTGTTGCTGGTCTGATCGCCCGGCCTCTTGCCATCGGCCCCCCCGTGGCTATCGTTGTCGCTGCTGGTGCCCATGACGTTTACTGCAAGATGACCAAAATTAAACTTTCTATCGGCTGTGAGAGCGGCATTAGCAGCTCCTCCCACTGGCGGCCCACTCACACATGAGATTCTCGTAGTAATCATAATCAGCATCGTAGATGATACGCATGCCATCCTTTTGATTATACCGACTGAGGCGACAAGTACGAAAACGATCACTGTATACGGCAGACCTGTAATTTGTTGTACAGCAGACCAGAAAATAGACGAAACCGTTGAAACCGTCCAAGATCGTCCAGTAAATGGGTAAACAGAAAAACAAGAAATACTTGAAGACAACGGCCAATCGCAGCCACCAGCAGCAGCAACTGTTGCAACTGCCGCAGCAGCAACATCAACCCACCTGCATTGGAAGCTCGTCTGACGCAGGCACTCGTCCAGGCATTCGCTGAGCGAACGTCCCGTGATCTCTGAGTGAAATTCGCCGCCAAGTCGCGAGTTGCGGTACCGCTGGAATGCAGTGTCTGGCCGACGGCCACTCGAGAAGAGGTGCGAGGTGACTGAGTTATCTGGATAATCGGTGGCGCGTTCTGCAACGGGAATAGAAAGACGACCATAACACAGATGTAGCCATCGCCTGGATAACTGTTGTCCAACTGGCCTGTGTGTAATCTTTGTGTCGTTCGCATCGACAGTCATCGTCGACCACCTTCACCTTCACCTCTTAATAGCGCACTTAGCGAACGAGACTCTCTCTTTCTTAGGCTGGGACTGGGTGGCAAACGGTAGCTACTTACGATTATCTAAACACACCAGATCATAAAAATGATGGGTGGGGCTGGAACTAATGCTGATGTCATCCTTCTGGGATATCGAGTCCTCCTCGGACAGAATGCACTGCTTGCTTTGATCATCGAACTCCACAGAGCGGCAAAAATACCTGGACCACCACAGATCACATCAATCAATTAATCCATTAGAAAAGCTGGGTCCTAACTTACTTCTCGGCCCGCAGGCACATGGTCTGGCACTCCTCGAGTGTCATATTATTGAAAATGTCCACTTCGAAAGGACCGCCTAGTCGCTTGTTCTCCTCCTTGACGAACACGGCCAGGCCATCGCAGCGCCGCTCAGCTGGGGGAAGGCGAGGAAGATAAAATTTATTGATCCTCGTATCGGTGGAGTGGTGGCGCCGGTTGTTTCTCGCGTACTCACCATTCAAGCATGTGTTCTCCAGGTAATCCGAATTAGGATCATCCTCCATTAACTCGGGATGGGTACGTCGCGTAAATCTGCTCAACGTGCAAGATCGCATCGTCGAATCGAAGTTGGCCGAACGGCACACAAACGAGAACTCATTGAGGCACTTGTCCTCGCAGTCGGAACGGTTGGCCGCGGTTATCTGATGGGGGGAAATAAGAACACAGTTGCGGTGGTTAACGTGATGCTGGCCATTTCAAGGGTAATTTGTGAATTAGAGAATTTACCTCCTTGATGTCGCTGATGGGCAACTTGAGTTTCTTTCGCGGATGCCGCTCGAAAACGTATCGTCGGCTGGGACACTCGCGCTCCGGGCGGCTGGCTGGAATGGGCAAAGTAATTTTAAAATAATACTACAAATTCAAATTGCTCCCACTCCCACTCACATGTCAGGCAAATTTCGTTGAAATGCACACTGTTCGGTACCAACATCAGGCTGCCAATGCCCTCCGGCCCGGCCTGCTCCGAAGTCAGATAGCAGAGTGATTCCTCGTACTCCGAATTGCCGCCGAATGAGGTTATCCGGCTGCCGGGCTGAAAGTCGAAACTGGTGCATGTCCGCACCAAATTATTCGTGCCCGTCCGGTCCCTCAGACACAGATCCTGGCACTTCTCCAGCACCCGGAACGGGGGCGCCGTGTCTCTCACCACATCGTCGTCGTAGCCCTGAAGTTGCTGGTTGGGCAGACGCTCATACAGCACTCGGCCGAGGCCGTTCTTGCAAGTTGTTTGGGCTGCAAGGAGTCCGCAATTAGCTGGAGATGAGCAGGGATTTCTATGCTTTACCTTGGCTAAGGCCGGCCAGGCAGGCTGCCAGGATTGTTATGTGGAATCCCAGGTGGAATTTCATTGCGATTTGGGGGAATGTCGAATGGCGAATCTCTGCTCCACTTTCAGCCTCGAAGCGGCATTCTGAGCCACTATTCCGATTTGTTCAAGTTTCTAAAACTCTTTTTTTAGCGTGCTCCGACTAAATAGAGGAATGTCAATGTTTAAAGTTATTATTCTGATCCGGTATGAAGCCGAATGTGTGTGTGTGTGTCGATTTATCAAACCAGATCAAATTAGTCCGTTGGCTGAACAAAACTAGATGACCTCAATGGGGAAAATTTCACCACCCTCGAAAAGCCCAAGTCACATGAATAGGCAAATAGGCAGCTAGAATTTTAGATTTTTTTTCTATTTTTGTGGACACTGACCGAAGTGCTCGGCGCCGTGTCCCCAGAAACAGAGCCACAATGTTCACAATGCGTAACGTAAATTTTTGATCATTAAGCTGCGGACCAACAATGGTACGTGGAGGTCTGCTCATATCGATCCAAAAACTCCGGATGTCGCATCCGGTGTATTGTGTCTGCGGCAAAGCTCATTTATGTTTCGAATAATCTGGATACATACGAGATGGACACGCAGATAGAAACGGATAGGTCCCTTTGGAAAGTTCCAGGCTCTTTGGTTCGAGGATTTAACGTAATTCAAAAATCATTTAGGGAACTGGGGAGATGCTATATATTTTTAGGTAATTTAATCGTCCAAGAACTAACTTAAGGAAGATCTGAGAGGAATATGAATATATAACTCCTTTAAAGTTCTTAAGAGAAAATCTTGAATTCCTTAATAATGTTTAAAAAAAATAAAATTGAACATCGTTTCATAAAAATTTCTTAATGTCATTTGATTTATATTTATATCCATTTAGGAGAGCTCTACTATAAAATCCTTGAATCCTTTTTGATTGTTGCATGTATTTGTAGGAGAATTATTTGTCGTTTTCCGATAAATTTCACCCGCACTTTCACTACACTTTCAGAAAAAAAACTTCAGCATCATTTTCTGTCTAAGGATTCATTAAAATATTTTATTCACCACTGAATAGAGAAAAATGCCTATTCTCTATCATTAAATCCAGTCAAGGATCTTTGATTTATCTTTTTTATTTAACAATTTTAAATGCTGCTGGTCAGCCACTCACTTTTTCAGGGATAACAGCGGAGCGAAGAGGACCGATCGTTAGAATATTTGGCGACAAACTGAAAATACCGACGCGTCCAGCGCTCAACTCTACTCGTTGGCTGGGCTGGCTAGAATGACAGGGGCTGCATTTTGGGATCAGCAAAAGTACCCGATGGTGGACCATTACCATTGCCATTAGCGCGGGCAGTAGTGCCAATCATGGCAACTCCACGGCAACAATGGACAAAAAGAGGAATTAATTAGATGTGGAGACAACAACAACAGCAGCAAGAACAACGACAAAAGCTTTTAAATACGAAATATTCAATTCAAATGTTAATCAGTACGAAACTCCACCGCTGACAATCGCGTGGGTCAACGCACACCCACCCCCACCCCCACCCGCTTACACACACGCACGCATGATCGGGGAAATGCTTTGGGTGTGTTAAGCACAGGCCTGTGCCTTTTGCAGGTGTGAGTGCGGTTCTGCCTCGATTCGGCCCCGTTCTGCCCCACTGTACATCGAAATGCTTAGCATAATGACACCTGTGGGCGTAGCAGCGGCGCATTCGTCGGTTTGATTTCAGTTTCATGGACGCACACAGACGGACCTTAGGCCCATTTACTTTCGCAGTGGCCGCCCCTCTGGCTGCCTTTCGCCGGGCTCCATGAAGGGCATGCCCAAGCCATCGGGCTCTTCGGGCTTTGTTCTGTCCACCTGACAATGTGGGTTTTGTTGCGTTTCACGATTGAATAAGTTCGAGGCTGGCTCCAAAAAAAAAGGGCCGACTGCCAGTGACCATCGGTCGGCCGGCCGTCTGCAAATTGGAGTATTGCGGGCTGCAGGCCGGACCGCCTAACTGGCTGGGTGTGTGTGGGTTTGTCCCATTGTCAAGTGTTGAAAATTTCATGTCCATGGGTGCAGCAAGTGAACTTCATTCAACCAGCGACCGGGGCGTGGGCGGTCTGGTCTGATTCTGCCGGCCGGATCCCCATGGCAGTCATACGAACTAAATGCATTTAACAATTTCACAATTGGCCATTTAGCTATTGGTGACCAAATTACATGATTGGGGTTCCCATTTCATTGACTCTTTGAAGTCGGAGGTACCGAAGTTTAGCTGAGCTCGAAATCTTTGAATTTCAAGCGGCTCTTAAGGACCCTTCATGGAATGTAAGAGGAGAGAGTAAAACTTTCTTATTGTAAATCACAAGTACAAAAATGTGGAATTATCCTATATCTCCAGGGTCTATCAAAATGGGACTCAAAATCATTCTGTATCGATCATTTTTCCAATTGAAGTAGATTTCAGATTTCATAACAATTATTCGGTAATGTTTAACCCTTGAATATTAGTTCGGTGGAATTACTCATATCCTCTATATAGTGGCCCTGTATATCCAGCCTAATGATCGTGGCGCTATGAACCATCAGAGATCAATGAACTCGGAACTGGGAATGCTGGCTGGTCTGGGGGTTTTGCGTGACTCTATTAGATCATCGGCATTATTACCCCCGACTCCGGGGCAAGAACAACAATAAGCCCATATGATATCCACTAAAATAATGTTAAATATATTTATTCACGATTTTTGAAGCGTATAACAAAACAGAAATTACACACTTGCCGATTTTCCCGGCGGGTTCAACCAACTCCAACCGCATAGAATCTCAGCATCGATATCATAAACAGTGTGTAATCTTTGGCACGTGCGCTTCAGGTTTACACTTCAATTAGGCTGTGTTAGATTTTGCATAAAAATACCATTTAAGTTTATGCATTTCAATGAGTTATGTCTTAATCGGGTCCACGATGGCCCGAGGCCGTTGGCAGCCAGCCTGTCGGTCACCTGGGTACATAAATCGAAAAGCAAACAAGTCTAGTGCGGGGGGTTATTAAAATTTCTCCAGCGCACTTCCACTTCCACTGATTGTGAGTCATCCCGACGCGACGGCTGATGGATCGGATGGTGCGGTTGCCAAACGAGTTGCCGGCTAACGGAGCCTCCAGAAGCCAGAATGTCAACCAGAAATCACAAAGCAATGGATAAAGCTATGCAGTCGGCTGGTGGCATAATGCTGGATTTGAATAAAAAACACTGTCGCTATCGGCTATTGACTTCCACTTAGTGTGGTCAATTGAGTGTTTTGTTCAGCATTGACCAGGACTAACAATATAATGGCCACATAATGGCCACCACATTAAATCAAATTGATCGCAATTTGACTACAACAAATGCAATCGCCAACTTGGCCAGCACAACGATCCGCCAAAACGCACAATGCCCGTTCACTGCACATAAACAGAGACAGCGACCGAGGCAGAGGCAGAGATCAACCGGCCAACATGCATGGCCAAGAGTTGATGATGGTGGCGGCGTCGGCTCATGCATCTGCTGCCACGGCCAATAACAGTATAGACCAGTTCCGAGTCTTGCAAAGCGCCGTTTGATGCTCTAATTTATACGGCATACTGATGAGGTGACCGCTGCGAATTGTTTTCCGAAGGCGACTCCACAGCCTCCGCCGGTCTTCTTTCCTGCCGGCCGCCAGCGTCCAACAATCAACATCCAGCAAACAAAGCACAAAAAAGCTGTACGCCGGCACACCTGACCGACCGCAAAGATACAAATATTTGTAGCGGTTAGCGTTTAATTGAAATGCATTTACCTTGTTTACTGTCAATCAAGTGTGTGGGCCAAAAGCGGCGGGTCGCCGGTGGCCGGCTGCCGGTCGTTGGTCATCGGGTTTACATAAATTCGCTAGTGACTGTGGTGGGCAATTTAAATTGGATCGCGCAGTCTGGGTGGCTCATAAAGAAGAGCCTGCCTCAAAGTTGACTGTGTCCCCGCAATGACTTCCGTCGTGGCTTTCAACTGCGTCACCGACCCGGGATGCTCTTCGACTTCATTACTCGCAAGAAAGTCTCTAAGCTGCGTAAACAAATCTGCAGGCTGGCCGCCTTCATGGATGATAAATTGAAACTCATGTCGCGTGGCTGATGACAGAGCGGTCTTGTCGGCCGTTTTGAAAGTTCTCTCGGCCATTATAATAATGTGCTGGATGGAAAGCCAATCATTAATATAAGTTGATAAAATTGAAATAAAATATTAGGGGAGGCACCAAGAAACCAGAAACCGCGAGCAGGAAAATTATATGGAAATGAAACTGGAAAACGCCGAGAATATCAAGATGGACTTTTATGATTGATGACCAACACAAACCTGACACAGCATTGGCTTAGCAAGTTTCTCAAAGAACCACTCTAAATCTCCAATTTCCAAAGCTCAAGACACAGTTAAAGATTAGTTTCGTAAACAAATTAGAAGGGTGCTCTAGAAAACTGCAGTATTTGTCACCCAGACGATAGCAGCTGCCAAGAGACAAAGATATCTGGCCAGAGCCACCCAGAGCCCGGCTTTTATGGCTCCTCTAAATAGTTTATTAGGGTGGAGCTGGGACCGGAATCTTCGGGGCTTAATTCTGGCTATCGAAGTCGACTTTCGTTTCTGATAGACGATTGACGATTTATGTGCCTGGAGAAGAGGTGTAAACGCGATAATCCCCACATTTGCATGCTATTGCAGACATCACATTACCATAAAACCAGCACCGAACAACTGTAAAACTGTTGTAAATTAACTGGCTGCCACTTCGATTTCCGATACAAGACACAGAATCGTTTAAAGACCGGCAGTGGAGGAGCCACCATCTTGGCGATTGGCCAACTAATTAATATTAAATTATATATACTGAAAAAGCAGATCCACCGGCAGAGAAATCAATGAATTAATGGAGACGCTCGCCATTAAGCGGTGAGAATGAGTACAGAGACTTCGATTAGCCCCCCGGATCCTTGGAGCCAGCAAGTCGCACAAGTTGGACAGCCAGGCAGCCAGACAGACGGGCAGATGGGTAAACGGTGCAGTGGACAGTTGCAAGGAATGGCAATCGACGTTTAATTGAATTGCAGCCGGTGGACTGTCAATCAGAATTGAACACCCGGACAGGGCCACTTCGGGGTCCATGGATTGTTTGGATTGCGTGGCCATTAAGCGGTAATGGAATTGTTGGCAGGGTGCACAGCACGCGACCCTATCAGCAGCTGACCACGAGCCTTCATATGCCGCATGTAGAACCGTTATGGCCACAATAATTTCCACCGATTTGGCCAGCACTTCTCAAAGTTTATTGGTCACAGTAGGCAATTGATAATAAGAATTGCCGACCAACCGACCGACCACAAAAATAGTCCAGCAATATAGAAGAGCCAACATTATTTATGAATACAATTGCAAGTTTGTTTAACCAGAATGTCCGCGGCCGAAACCGCAACGGCCGCAACGGGACACGGCACAATCAGACGGCCCCAGCCAGCCAGCAGCAGAAGTCTTTGGCCAAAAAGATGAACTGGTTTTCCACGCGGCCGACTCGCGGCTCCGGTTGCGTTTGCGTTTGCGTCTAATCGGAAAGGCCAAGCTGGACATGTGCCCAAAGTTTGCATAAGTTGGCTAACTGAGGTGGCTCCGGTTGCCGATGCTGATGCTGATTCCGCTGACGGCGGTGGCTCTGCCGTTTGGGAGGCTACTTCGGGCTTTACAGTTAAAGATTTATGGATCATGTTGGCTCACTGGCAATGCGAATTGTAATCTTTCTCGCTCTCTCTATCCCTCTTTCTCTTTCTATTTGTGTGTGGGTTTATTGTGTGAGCAATGGCAAACTTGTACTCAAATTGATATCGAATCGGACGATAAGCGGTGTGTTTGTCGGCTGGACGGACGATTGGCCTGTCTGCAGGTTGATCGGTTGATCGGATCGGAGAGACCGTTACGAAAATCTAACAAAAAAAAGCAAGGCGTATTTAGCATAAAAGACAAATTAACTCTTAAAATTCTTTGGATTGAAAAGAACGTGGCTCGCGGAGAATCGAATATGATTTCGACGGCCACGACGAGTATTACGATTGCCTGACTTTCTAAATGCGACAGCCTAAATAACACAAACAACACAACTGTAAATACTCTTAATGGTTTTATGCATTTGTGGCCGGGCCAACTTCGAAACATCATAATTGTCTCTGCAGTCGAGACGAAGCCGGACGGCGCGGACCCAAACTCTCTGTCGATGGCTCTTTTGTATTATCATTATTTTTTTGTAGGCATTTTTATAAACCAATTGGCAGTCTGGAGCAGAGCTCGCGTCGGTTTAACTGCTTTTTAAATGCACTCTCAATGCCATCAAAACAAAACGAGTTCATTTCTTCGACTGCCTGCAGCCTCAAAGGCCGGGAGAGGTCCTCTCTGTTAGAATGAAGCTGCCAAGATGAATTCAAATATAAGTGCGACCTCATTAAAGACCTCAGAAGACCTCGGTCTAGGCCTTTACTCATTTGCCCAGTTTAAGTATCCTTAGGCTCTGGGAATTTACTGCAGAGTATCGCGAGTTCGGAAGTTGGTAGGCCAGGTCCCGTTTCACTTGGTTTTAATTGGAACCAGTCTTGGCCGTAAATTGTTTTTGGCGCTTACGCCTTTTATGTTATGTGATCAAAAACAAACACCATGGATATAATATTTATAAGCATGGCACTGTGCGTGTCTTGGGGAGAGTGTGTGTGTTGCCAACTTCATAACTTTGTCAAACCAAATTTATGGCAGTGTCTCAGCTCGGTGGACGGGACGACAGAGGCCTGGCTGCTGGCGGCTGGCTGGCTCGAAAGTTTTCACTTATTCTACTTAATTGCCGGCAATTTGCGCTGCGGTCCCCTCGGTCTTGGCGTCCCCGGCTCGGCTGAGTGTGACTAAACCAGGCAAATTATTATAAATTACGTTGAACAAATGACAAGCGTTCTAATTTCCAAGTGTAACCCACGGCGAGGCTGCCTGCCCTCTTATCAAATTGGAGTGACGGTGCAGCTGTAAATCAGTCCCACCAAACCCTCACAGTCGAGCCGAATGGAGTAGAGTCGTTGGCGGCTGGGCTATCTCAAATCTAGCGACCAACCGCCACCAAAAGCCCTGTGAAGTGTCAGTCGGTGTAGTCGCTTTTCCCTGGTGCCGTTAGTTGGACAAAAGACGAAATGCACGCGATCCCAGGGACCGAACGAACCAACGGTAATGCAACCAAAAAATCTGGCACGCACTGTCAACACGACCCGGGGAATTGAGTCCGTAAACCTTCCGCCCCATCCATAGACCGTTTAATTCGTATGTTAATAAGTTTGCCTGTCATCATCTCCGCTGTCTTATACGCAATTTGTCAAATCCCACAGCTAATTCTCATATGCGTATAAGAGAAGCGGCAGCCGCTGTGGCAAGCTCACGGCGCATGCGTGCGTGCCCCGCCGGCTAAATAAGAAAACTTGTTTGAGAGCGGAGAGCGAGAGCGGCTCACGGACTCACGAAGAGCAGCTCGATTTGAAGACGGAGTTCGTCAGGCCGACGCACGAAGATGTTGGCTGGGAGTTGGTTGGTTGATGCCACCAGCGCAGCCAATCGGCGTCGCAGTCGGTCTGGCGACGGCGACCTTGATAGACGTCGTTGCGGTTGAAAGAAGAACTAAGAAAAGCGGCGCAGGCGCTTTCTGAACTCTCCGTGTTTTCGCGTTTTCCAAACGAGTGTTGTGTGTTGAATTTGTTTAAAAACAATTCCGAAATTTACGACTTAAACCGTCTTAGTCGAAGGGAAATTGAAGGATTGCCATTGCCAGCGGCGGAAGCCCTGATTGTTAAGTGTGTGAAGTGAGAGATTAATTCGCTGGTTCGGCCGATTTTCTGGGTAGGTGCAAAGCCCTTTGGCTGGAGTTGAGCTTATCAGACCATTGAGTTTAGGTCAGTGGCCACCGGCCACCGGCGAGTGTTCCCCAGATTACTTTAAGGTGAAAGTAATTTGGCCAGCCAACTGGTCAACTGGCTTCATTTTGGGGAGTCCAAGTTGCCAGTCTGCCCACAAAACTTTGCATAGTTTGGTAGCCGCTGGTGGCCACTGAACTGCGTTAAGTCGCGTTCACTGCACCGTCGTAATTCCATTTCAACTAAGCTCTTGAAAAATCTTAATAAAATACTAAAAAATACCGCTGGTCCGGCTGGCCCTTTCGCCAGAACCGTAAGGCGAATCGCGAGAACCATAAGTAGAAATTAAAGCCCATTAAAAAGAGGCCCAGGCAGCAAATGATGGCCAAGCCGAGCCACACACTCCACAAATAAAAAGAAATATGGAATAAATTTAAAATTTGTTATTATTATGCAGTCGACGTAGCCTGGCCAACAAGAGCGGCCCGTGTTGTTGCCGCCGCTGCTCGTGGCACGAACCCAATCCCAATCCCAAGCCCAAGTGTTCTAAGTGTTAAGAGTCCGCCAAGTGTGACGTTGGTGGCAATAGCGGTGCCACCGTGCCACCGCCGGCCGTGCCCGGCTCTCGGAAGTTAACTTCTGGCTGCACTTGTCTATGCAGCCGACAACAGACACAATGGTGGTGCTTGATCCGTTGTTGTTGCCGCCGTGGTTCCTGGTAGAGCTGCTGCTGCTGCTGCTGCTGCTGCCGTTCTCGGCAGGGGCTAATTTCCAATGCAGACAAATTTATGCGCCCAGACTTAGAACAATGCGCACGCCATGGCCGGGCAACGTTATCGTGTTGGCTAATAATTAATGAAAAATGCACATACAGAAACTGCAGAGGAAAAACATGGCTAATAAATATGGAGATGGCCGACAGAGAGGAGAGGCCGCCAGCCAACTCAACTCCCTGACTGTTGCAGAGTTCAATTACCTGTTAATTGAGTTTAGTCAAATGCAAAAAACTAAGAACCCTTTAGACCTCCGCAGCAGCCTGAGATTCTTGCCGAGCAAAATTCACACCACCAGCAACGCAGGCATTTGGCCTGCTTCGGTTGCAGCAGAAAATCCGTCAAGTCGGCTAATTTCGTTCAGCCAAAATTCCCCCACGGAAAACCAAACCAGGTCATTACTATTAAAATTGTTTCCAAATCCCACAAATCACCCGAAAATCAATGAGTGCCAGGGAGAGTGTGTGCATGTGTGTGAGTGCGACTTTATAACTGTAGTTGGACGATTTTAAGCGAGTGGTCAATCAAAAGCCTCAGACAACGAACTTTGTTTTTGCTCTTTGGTTATTTTTGGGGGTATTTCTGGGTTTCGAAATTTTACTTTCAAATTAGGCCCCGGAACTGTTGCTTTTATCGCTTTCTTCTTATTCTCGGGCATTATGATTGTTTCGAAAAGCCCACTCTTCTACTCGGTGTGAGTGTGGCTGTTGTTGTTCTTCTTTTGAAAGGCGCCCCGAACAACAACACAAAAAGAACCCACTAAACTGTGAACAGTTAGGAGTCCCCAATAATTTTTGTGTGAAATATTTATGTAAATTACTAACATTTTCCTTCAGCGAACATTAAATCCCACTGACGGTGGGGGGCGATCCCGAGCAACTGATGTTGCTGGCCATTGGCGCTGCGTTTATTGTGTTGAAAACCCGCTAAAATGCAACTGATTAGCGGTATAAAGACATGAACGGGTTTCGGCCAGCAGAACAGTAGTTAAAGAGGAACAACTTCCATATCGTATGTATATTATGGTGCACATTGGTAACGGTACACATAGCGTAAAGCACCTGGAGGTGATGGCCCATAGAGCCACTGAAAGTCGCCGACCAACAACGCACTGCAAGTAGTCCGGCCAGCAATGTTGTTACCGTTGTTGCTGCCGCTACCGCTGCGCGATTGCTGCCTAGTTGTTGTCACTTGGTGATTGCGATGTTGCTGCATAATTCTACACCTGTTTTTTTTTTTTTTTGTTTTCGTTTAGTATGAAATTATTTGTGCGTAGAACGAGTTTTAATTGCAACATTTGTCTAAATGCTGACCGTTAGTTGGGGCTACTTAACGACCCACCGCGGGCAAATGGCAGCAATTGTTGTTGGTGCTGCTGGTGGCGGCGGTAGAGGCTGCTCCATTTACAAAAATGGTGACCGAACAGGCCCGGCCAAAGACGGAGTCAACAATTTTTACCTCATTATAAGAGACCGACGCGGCAAGAATGTCACCCCAGCAACTGCAACTGCGGCGGCAACAACAACTTCATCCGTGGCGACAACAAGTGGGGAAATCTTTGGTTACTTTTTTTTCTACAATTTCGTTCCGTTTGAATTTGTTTTAATTAGCGGAGTGTGTTTGTTGTTTGTCGTTGGTGGGGTTTCTCCGCGGCAGCAACAACAACAACAGCAACAGCAACATGTGGCCAACTGTTTAGTTTATGGCTTTGATCGTTTACACTGTTTCTTTCTCTAACCGCGTCTTGGTCGTGTTGTCTGCTCGTTTCAGTGTACTCACAACAACATAAACATTTAACTATATAGCTCAATTTGTGCCGACGACAGCATCAGCATCAGCAGCGGCAACAACACCATCGGCCCGCCTATGAATCAGCAATGTTGCTTTTAATATGTGGCTCAAAACCGTTGGCTCATCCTCATCTAAACCGCAAGCCCAGCACTCTCTGTGGCTGTTGTTGCCCGCCCAGCTGCTCTTGCTGCAGCTACTGGCAGCAGCAACACCCACACAGGGCCGAACTGTCACACCCACCGACGTCAGCGTTGCCGCCACCATCACATCAGCATCAGCTTCAGCCATCGGCAGGCAGGAGGAGGAGGTCATTGGTGCCCCCTCACTGGCCGCAGCCGAAGCGGGGGCAACGCCAGCAACGGCTGGCGATAAAAAGCAGGCCGCTGGCAGCCGCCCCATCAGCAGCAACCCCAGCAACAACAATAAGAGAAACTATCTTGACGATTTAATGCTAGCGCGTAGCGCCAATTTACTGTTAGAGGATCTGCAGCAGCCTAACGGCCAGCTAATCAATCTGACAAGGCATCACGACGGCGATATCTTCCGTACAAATGGTGAGTAGCCTCCGACCCCTCGGCTGGCTGTCTGTCATTGCCGCAGTCCGGCCGCAGTCCCAGCCGGCGTGTGGCATGTTTACATATCCCAGACGGACAGCGCATTAATTTTAAGCCGTCGCAGCTTATTAGCCTTGCTTGGCCAGACAGTCCACACTGTCCAGCTGGTTCGGGGGAGCGAACTTCACGGCACGCACTAATCCCCCGCCAACTGGCCAACTGGCAGTGGGGCCCATTCATAGCCATTTATGTACAGTCAGCACCATCGCCGGAGTGGAGTGTGCCTGGGCTGCCTGTTTTGACGCCGCGTATCAATCAAACAGCCGACTTCTTTATACAGTTTTCTCTTTCTATTCCCGTTCCCGTGCAGGCATCGGCACTTGCAATGCGGACACCTGCATTGGTCTGTCCAGCGGCACAGCGGGTCTCCTGCGTTTGGGGGGCCTCGATCAATCGGGCCATGGACATGGCAGCAACGTCAATGGTAATTGAGTCCACCATTTCATATGGAAATTGTTTTTGTCCTCTGTCATCTTTCGACAATTTTCACCTTAAGTGCCAAAGAAACTTAAGCAATTTTGACACTCGCCTTCCAGACGATTTGGCCCAGTCATCCGCAGCTGGCTCCCTGGCCGGCGGCTCTAACGGTCAGCTGGAGTTGCTCACGCGCCGCTACAAGCTCCAGCAACAGATGTCAGCCGCCTCGCAGCTCAGCCAGTCAACGGCCAACGAGGAAGCCTGCACTTGCCGCTGCCTGCCATACTTGCGGGCCTATCGCGAGGATCTGGGCATCTGCGTGGACGACATACACGGTGAGTAGTTTTGACAATTGCTCATCAAATGCAGCGCGGAAGTTTTTTGGAGTTTCGAGCAGGCAATTAAAAGGGTCCAATCAAATCCCTGAGACAATTTCCCACCATCCACACAAGAGCGGCAGGTGGCGGGGAATCTCCATTGTTATCGGGGGGGAAGGCTCTGCCATGCGAAGTTATTTCGCGTCAAAACATTTGAGCCAAACAATGCCAGTTGCCCAACTATTCCATGTGGGCGCAACAAAGAAATGCTGTAATAACAAATTTGTCCAGGCTGGCAGGTGGAGTGGAGCTGGGCCAAAAGCCTTTGCAGAACCACAGGCCCGCCGAGTTGACGACGCGTCGGGCCACGCAAATGAAAACGAAAATGAAAATGAAATGAATGTTGACTTGACGGCCAAAACGTGACGCAAAGAAAAGAAATAAAATACCCACCAACAATCGACTGGCGCGAGTGCCGTGGACTCACGGGGGGCTCAAAAAAAGGGTTATTATTGAACGGTGGCAGCAATTTTGATGAAAAGAAAATGTTTTGACTCGGCCGAGAAAGTCGGGCTGAAAGTAAGAGTAAGGCAAATATTTCGGGCTCTCGCGACTCGCAACTGGCAACTGGCAACTCTCGACTGACATCTGTCGACTACTGATGGCTACTTTCCCAGTGCTGATGATTTTTCTTTATTTTTAGAATGCACGCTGTCGCCATTTGTAAGCGGCTCGTCGTCGGAGAAAATCCCATTTGTGTTTTTGCCATTACGCGGCCAGATCATCTATCCCAGCAGGGAAATAAGTTTTTCCAGTAAGTTCACTCCCCCCTAAAAAGATTTCCCCCTTCTCAAGCAGCCCATGTCTGTGCGTAGATATTCATACGCCCGTCTGTGCGGTCACTGGGGCCCAGTATCTGGCCTCGAATGGCTGGTCGGACCTGCGCAATCCCATCGACTCGGACTATCCGTTCCGCATGTACCGGGATGAGGGGCGCAGCTTCTTGCAGTGGCTGGGCGAGGCGGAGCTGCGCCAGAAGATGCAGGGCCGCCTCATTGTGGTCCATCTGGTCTGCCGCGACATGGCCATCGCACTCAATGCCAGCCACAAGGGTAAGTGCGCGAGGCCAACGGCCTAAAGAAATGGGCATTTTTTATTGATCGGCCGCTCTGTCTGTCATTAAGGAACAGATCATTTGATGCCACCGAAGAACGTGCACTCGCCGTGTGTGGCCTTCCGTGTGAACGGCAGTCCCGTGAAGTATGCCCACAGTAAGTGAACCAGGTGGATTTGCCGCTCTCTTTCCCGTTTTCTTACTGGCCGCGTTTTGCTTTAGATGTGCCCGAGGTCTTCTTCCAGCCGGCGAATTCGACGTCCACGCTGGCCTCCATCTCCGAGGGGATGACGATGAGGGAATATGTGGTCATTGGCATTTGCAGCCTGCTCCTGGGACTCATCTATGTGGCCTCGGTGTTCCTGTATTTGTACATGAAGAAGCGCAAGGGCAGGGACCGGCATGACTCGAGGAACTCACTCAACACCTTGGCCAATGAGATAAACTACCCGAAAAACGACCAGGTCACCTATGGGGCGCCGTTCAGTCGGGTGGGCAGCTACTCCACGGGCAGCTTGGGCCCCGGCAACGATCCCAATCCGCGCACGAGCCTGGGCAGCCTCAAGGAGGATCTGGGCATTGTGAAGAATAATCCGTTGCTGCAGCACTTTCCCCAGCTCGGCGAGAGGGATCTGAACTCAGGATTCGCCAGCGATATTTCCAACTCGAACTCGGAGTGCGAAATGGATGACAAGGTCAAGGTGAGTCCACGAAATCAAGACGGTCTGGGAAAGGCTTTTCAAATTCATCTTTCTAGTTGCAGACTTCGGTTTTGGTTCATCCCCAAATGGGCCTGTCGAACAAGTCGCCCAAGACGGAGAAAGTGTCGTTGGAGAGCGATGATTTCCTGCAGGACAACGAGTGCCTGCCGACCGAGAATGTGGCCGTTATTGAGGACATGATGACCGAGGAGAAGCTCGAAAATCTGAGGGCCATGGTCAACGGCAATGTGCGCAAGAAGTTGTATTTCAACCCGGCCTATTTTGAGCCGCACCTTCTAGCTGTGAGTCCTAGGTAAACTCAAGAGTCCTTCATCAACTGAATTGGTTTATTCTTTCTCAAGGAGCCTCCACAAGCGGCGGTTGAGTTCCTCCAGAAGATCCGGGAGGTGATTGCCATTGCCAAGTACAAAATGGCCTCAAAGCGCTATCAGCCCTCGCTGAATATCATCCCAGAAGAGGCCCCGCTGGAGACCAGTCCTTCCACTTTGTATTCCATGTCCTTGCAGCAAAATCTCCAGTCCAAAAACATAGGAGACAAGCGGAACAGCATAGAAAAGTGGCTGCAAACGGTGCCCAACACGGAGGCCGAGAACCCCGCGCAAAAGACCCTGGATCGTCCCACCGGCACTCGCTCTCCACCCAAAGCCAACGGCAAGGGATCCAATCGGCCGGACATTTCTCCTCCTAAGGAGCGACCACCACCACCGCCCACGCCCAAATCGAAGGCCCAAGACCAACAAATCGCTGAAGAAACTAGAAATTCTCCCTCCAGAAGCTCCAAGTCCCCAGAGAACTCAACGCCCAAGGCCAAGTCTCCCTATGACGGCTACTCCTCTTTCACCACAGCGGCCAACATCTACGGCTTCGCCGAGACCGGTGGCGAGATCTACAACAACCCCAAGTTCATGCTCATGGACTCGCCGGCGCCGTCTCTGCGCAGCCACGGCTCCTCCAACCATTCCAAGTCGGTGCGCAAGCGCAACGAAGTTTTGGAGCAATTCGCGGGGTCCACATCCACGCCAGCCTCGCTGAACTCCTTCGATCGCCAGCACTACAACATGCTGAGGAACATGAAGCCGGAAATCATCTACGACTCCCTGAAGCGAGAGTACACGGCCCGGGCCACCTCGCTGGGCAGCTTCCCCTTGGACATACCGACGCCGGACTACGACAGCACCATCGAGAAGAAGATCAAGGAGATTTACAGCAGCACCCAGAGCAGCATTCCCTCGGTGCCCACGCCGGACTACAGCTCGCTGAGTCGCAAGTCCTTGAAGCAGTTCCAGCCCGACTCCCCGATCTACCGGCGCAAGTCTCCGCAGTATTTGATCGTGGACTACGAGACGGACAGCCTGGAGCGCCTGGAGCCGGTCAAGCGGAAGAGCTCCCACTCATCCTCGTCGCCCTCGTCGGATGTGAGCTCCCAGCTGAGCCCGAGCCTGAGCACTGCCCTGCCGTTGGAAGAGGAGCTCGAGATCAGCCACACGGTCTACGATCGGATGGAGGGATATCGAAAGGATGGCGATCTGAAGAAGCGGGTGGCCCACAAGGCCGTCCATGCCCAGAAGCACAAGGAAATGGCAGCCCGGATCAAGTACGACACTCCCTTCCGGGGCAGCATGACCATTGAGGTGGAGCACGAGCCGCCCTCGGATTTGGAGCGCACGGACAGCGATCAATTCGAGCCGGACACTCTGGACCGCAAGCCGAAGAAGCAGAGCTTCTGCGACGTGAACGCCTGGGACATCTACAGCCGCCAGAAGATGATCAACAGCCAGCTGATGGACTCGGATTACAACCAAATCAATTCACTGCCCGACATGAGCCGTCAGCTGAGCCCGACCCCCACGCCCAACAAGCCGCGAACAGCATCGTTTATTTTGAAGTCCAGCAGCTCGTTTCGTAATCTGCGTGAGATTTATGAGTCTCCGCTGGCCATGGACACGGGCTACAAGAACGAGCCGCATGCGCGAGACGCGGGCTCCGCTGAGCAGTCGCCGGTGGAGGAGGGACGCCTGCTGACCCTCGAGGCCAAGCACACACGTCGTCAGCGGGGCATGCAGCCGTCGCCTCCTCTCACGGCGGTGGATATGGCCAAATTAAATGCCAATAAGACCACAATTATGATATCCTCTCCCTCGGTGCCTCATAAAGAGACGCGGCCGCTGTCGCCCACGAAAGACTCCAGATACTCGCCGCCGGCCAAGGTCTATGGCAGTCGAAATACCCCGACTCCCCAGCCCCAGCCGCAGCCACAGCGCCAGAACCAGCACCTGTGTGCCCCGCTGGTGCATGTAAAGAGACCCCTGCCCCCGCCACCACCAGCCCCCTCGCAGCCAGTCAGCCAGGAGACCAAGCCACATTATCGCAGCGAGCAGCGACTCACCGCGACAGATGACGGCAATGGGAACGGCAAGAGCGGCAACCAAGAGGAGGACGCTTTCAGCTTACACAGCGAGATTACCGAGGTGACTGGCATTTCCGATACTCTGGCCAACTCAGAGTTTGAGAACTCGTGCAACAACACGCTGTCCAGCGCGGTGTCCGTCCCGCACGATCAGGGAAAGCTGAAGGAAAGCAGGGAGCCTTCCCTCGAGAAGAAGATCAGCATCGGCAAGGGGGACTTCGACGGCTCGTACAACAAGAAGATCAACAGCCTGCGGAACGACTACAGCCTCACCAAATATCTCAATCGGCGCAAGTCGAACCACAAGGAGGACCATTCAAAGGACAGCATCGACACAGAGCTCGGCTCCCCCGCTCACATGATCAACAACAACAACATCACCAGCAGCAACAACAACAACACCAAGAACTCGAAGAACATGAGAGACCCAAGCGAAGGCAATCAATTCGACGCCTTGTCCATTAGCTCGCGATCGAATCGCAGCAGCAGTCACCTGTCCGAGCGCACCAAGGAGATGTACCGCAATGCCGGCGTGCCCGTGGGCATTGCCTACCCGCAACGAGCCGCCAACAGTCCGGGCAGCAACTCCAACGCCGCCACCGCCACCACCAATGTCCAGACGGTCTATCGTTGCGAAATCGAGCCAGCCCAGCTGACGGCAGGCATGCAGATCGCCATAGGCCTGAAGGATCGCGCCAAGAAGGCCAAGGACCTGAAGAATGCCTGGCGCAAGTTCGTCACCATGGCCGCCTCCAAGTTCAGCCCCAGCCAGAGCCCGGCCCCCATTTATGGCAACAAGAACCCGAACGGTTTCCTGGACGACGGCATATCGGCCATCATCGAGGACGCAGGATCGACGGCCGGTCCCAACCACAGCTATGGAACCCCAGCTAGTCAGAACTACTATGAGCAGCGATTCGGGGTGCGCCTGGGCGAACTGGACAGCGGCTACATAAGCACGGACTCGACGGAGCCGTACAAAAGGAATATGTACGATCGGTACAACTTCCGCATGATGAGCGGCAGGGGGCAGGCTATACGGGTGGATACCATTGAGGACAACTCGGAGAATGGCAATGACGAAGAGTCCTCCAGCGAGCATATGCTGGATTCTATACGCTTTGAGGACCTTGAGCATATGGTCAGCCCGGGGAGCAGGGAAATTCAAAATCCCAGTGGGGAAATGAGCGATGCGGACTCGGACAAAACTTTGACGCGTTCGCCCACCAGGGACACGACAAATGGACGGGGCAGTACCACCACGATGTCCTCTTACTCCTCCGAGGACGAACGGGACCGCGGCCACAGCACGTGCTGCGGTTCGTCGGAGACTGACGAGGAGACCATGCCGGAGGATATGTGGGAATCGGGAGCCGAGAGCATTGAGACGCACTCGGTGCTTTATAAGATGATAAGGAAGAGTTAGGATCTTCAAGTAAACTCATGTGCAATATGAGAAGCAGACGAAAGACTTCCATTTACATTTTAGGCTAATCAAGTGCAATAACTTTACGAATCTTGCCAAACCACAAGGTGCAATTTTTAGTTAGGTTCTCCCCAGAAGGTTTCTTCAACGATTAAAGTGCCCCAGAGGCAGAGCTTAGAACTATCTATAATATACGTATTTTAGTAGCTTATATCGTGTCTCTAAGTAACAAGATGCGATTTGTGATAAATATCAGCAGTCTTGGGCCGGAAATGTGCAATCTTAGTGGTAATCATATATGAAATTTTAGATTTACAAAGACCAATTTAGTTCTAAGGCATTTATAAATCCAATTTAATTTAATAAATACTTTTTAAGGTTTTAACTAAAAGGAATGAACTCGTTTTTATTTCAATCGCTGGGTGTCAACCAAAAACTTTCTTCTTCATCTCGAATTACAAATTGAAACTGCGCGCCCAACAGCGGAATGTTATGAAGCTGATTTGAAGGTTTTGAAAACCGATCGGAAGAAAGAAAAAAGATGTTTTAAAGAGATATAAATTATAAAAGACATTAAGAGATATTCAAAACATCATTTCGGCATTAATTAGCCGTATTTTAAATTTATACTTGATCATTTTTGATCACTTGAAAAAGGTTGGCATCCACACGAATTTTAATTTTAAAAAACCCGGGCGATTGGTGCTGCCAACTTTGGAGCAACCAGAGCTACCAGATCGCACGAGGATGGAATTGAGTTGAATGTCGTAAAACAGAGCTGCCAACCTTGCGCACTAAGCTGCCGATCAACTAATGACAATCGGCCCTGGTTAGTATAAGATCGAAATCACCAAGGATAGGAATAATCGAAAAGGAATAAACAGAACCAAAATAATTCTGTGATTCCCATCTACCTGAATTTATGGAGAGCAAGCTTTCAACGAATTGTCTCTCTGTGGTGGGGAATTTCGATCTTATAAAATTGTTTGCCCGCGCTCCTCAAATAGTCCGACCGCCGAGTGCGGCCCGTCAGTCTGAGTCGAACGGTTGTCAGATGCAAGTCGACGCATGCGGGAGCCGCTTAAAAAAAGAACGTTTAATTAAATTACAAAATTAGAAGATCCTCTGGATCGTCCGAGCAACGATAACTAAATAATTTCTTACTGAGCGTCAATTTGTGGTAGGTGGAAAGAGTTAAAAATTCTTTTGTGATTTGTGGTAATATTGAAATTTCAAAACCAACTCAATGATTGTGATTAAGCCAGGCGATGAGTCTGCGCGCGGAGAAATTTAAATTTTTAACCAGAAACCGTGGATGTGATGAATCACCGAGTGTAAAGTTTAAGATTTAAACCGCAGCCGCCTGCAGCCCCCACAAAACGCGGAATCGCCAACAACAACCACAAAACACGTTTTCGTATTGAAAACTTGCAGAATTGCCCCCAGCAAGTGCAAAATTCTCTTTTTTTTTTGTTGAGTTCCTCGGTTCATGACGTCAAATCTTAATTAAAAAATTCGCCAATTGATGCATTTTGATAAATGACTTACGGTATAAATTTTAAAAACTCTACTGCGCTCCGTGTGACATCATCAAGTTTTTTTGTTTGTTTCCAAACAACAAAGCATTCACTGGTGGGCAGACAGGAATGGCAGTTGCTGCCCTAAAAGGCCATCCACCAGCCACTGGCGTTTCTCTTTTAAGCTCACATACAATAAAGATCGAAGGGTCAGCCGAATTCTTGGGGACAACTTGTTTATCCAGGCGACTTACTCATTAGCATGGAGGAAAGGCTCTCCATATTTTCGCCACATTTCTGCATTTGTACTTTTTATTGGACTATTAGGCTTACTAGTAAGCTAATTACAACCTGGCAGTAAAATACAGTTAAGGTGTCGGGCCTCCAGCTTGGCCAAAAAAGGTTCCCCAAAGAACGTAGAAAACGTAGAAAAATTCATCGCGTAGCTCGTGCGCTGCTCGTGTGTGTGACTTGGCTCCGCCCCGCTGTCAGTCCGAGGGCCGCTCGAGATCTTCTATTGTTTCTTAAAATATACTTATTCGACTTATTCAGCTGGAACTCAACATCCAGCCCTTGCGTAGGAGTATTTAAAATTCTCGAGTTCGGAATTATCACCCCAAATATCGTGGGGTCAAGTGCAAAATACAAATTGCTCATACGTCACCGGGCCCGCTTGATTGAGTGTTGGAGTTCATCCAGCTAATTTTGTATATCCCACGCCCCGTTAATTACAAATGCCCACAAATCGCCTTCGAGGAGGGAACTCAGGCATTTCCAGCGCCGTCTTCCACTGTCTGTGTGCGTCTCGGTCAGCCAGTTTAATTAAATGTATTCTAAATAATCGAAAGTACAAAGCACTGACAGCACTGAATGCACTCCACGCCCCTGCCGCTGCCCACGCCGGACTGTTGTTGCTGCTAGGCCAGCTGAACGTTGCTCCACATGTAGGCCAAACGGGCTCGCCAATTGTTTATGAAGAGCTCGACAAGCACGCATATATAAAATTATACACAAATTGTATCCACTTTAGTCTGCTTGTCTGGCTGCCCAACTGTGTGTGAGGGTGTGTGGCTGCCGGTTTGTATTGTGTTTGCTGTCCAAGATTTGGGCAGATGATGCCCCTGGCTGGAGTCATGTACGCCGCGAGTCGGTCTTTATCCATTCATCTTAATTATGACGTTTTTACGACGACACTTTTGGTGGAGTGGAGCGGTTTGTTGTTTCAGCAAAACTTTGAATTCTAAACGCTCCGCGGAGTGTCCGCCCGGCCGCCACTTGACAGTCGTTTTCGTCGGTTCGTAAACAGAGGAAATAACAACAAATATAAATTATGGAAATGCTTGAATTTCTTGCCGGATTTCGTAAACATTGGCCAGTCTGCTGGGTCCACACAACAAAAATCTGCTACGAGTGCATAAAAAATTCTATAAACTCAAGTAAACAAATACGAAATTGCCAATTAGTTCTCAGAAAGCCTTAACACTATCCAGAAATGTTGAAACTGTTCTTTGCGCCTCCCACCGGGCGGCCAGCCGAAGGCCCCACGATTTCAAAGGCGGCTGGTCACTGACCAGTGACGCAGTCACGCCTTCGACTCTGTCACGCTTAAAAGTCGCGGTGTCTTGTTCCTAGGCCAGACGAAAGAATTCCTAATTGGGAAGTACTGCCGCTGACACTACAAGGGAGGCTCTCCCCTTCTCTCTGCCCTGGCAAATCTTAAATTGCAGACCCGGCAAAACCCGAAGAACGAGTTTTGCAGCCTCAGCAGCCAACGGATATTGCAATTTAGTGGGTTATTGACTTCGCAGTGGTGGAGGGGAATATTTATCAATATTACGCCATAGGCAGCGTGTCACCAAAGGTCTCTGAAACAATCGAAGTGTTTGTCCCTGAAGAGGAGTAATTGGCTTTGTAAATACTTCACGTTTATGTGGACAAACAGGGGCCGCCAGGTAAACAGAATAAGACTTCAGCTTCTGGCCAATTAATAAAGGTGAGTGGGCTTTTTGTTCTGTCTGAGGGTCTGGGGGGTCGACGGATTCCACCAGCTTATTAATATTCGAATGCTACTCGATTTGAAAGACAAGGCGCCTAGTGGCTTAATCACCGCTGCTAAGCAGACGGGTTTTGGGAAACATCAGCGATCGGCGGGGAATATTTAAATCAGCTTACGCGTGATTAGCCGATTTCTCACACATTTCAAGTCCGCACAGAAGACAACAAACGAAGATATTTTTTCCCCGACATTGAATCTCAAAAGAAGCCGCTCTGAAGTTTAACCATAAATCTGCAAGACCTGAAACCCACACCTTGGGGGTGTAAAAATCGTGTTGTGGGGTGGGTGAGGGGGCGGCTGTTGGGGCAGCAAAGCGTAGAAACCGTGGAGCATAACAAATTGATTGCTAATTGATACTGATGTGTCGATTAATTTATGCTTATTCTCTGCTAATTTCACTATCAAGAGCGGGAATCGAATTTCCGTCTCGATTTCGCTGCTCAGGCCGCGCCCGCGCGTTGAACCGAAGCCCTTGATTGTCTCACATTTAATAAGGTTACATGTACCACAAAAGCCACTTAAATGGGCTTTCTCTAATTACCGCGGCCCGATCTCGACCCGAAACCTGCGGGGCAGCATTTCAACGCCAGATGACTGGCCATCAGCACTCCACGTCCACGCCGAAAAGCTTGTGAAAATCACTCTACCGCGAAGTGCTGTCTGTTTTTTCTGTGTAGCTCAATTTAGCCAAAAAACAGAAACCCAGTTTATAGACTGGCCTGATGATGTAAACCTTTTTTACAGCTGCTCGGCCAAACATCAGAATGGATCTGAGAAACTACTGCCATCTGGATCTGCAGGGTGACCTGAGCTCGGCGCTGGAGAAGCGCGATCTGCATGACTTCAAGAAAGCGCTGGAGCTTGGAGCCATGCCAAATGCGCTGGATGAAAGGAACGTAAGCATTTTCGAGAAGACCCTGTCGACGCCGGGATCTGCGGATTTTATAGAGGCCTGCCTCACGCACGGCTGCAGTGCGACCTACGTAAGTGGAGTGGGGGGATATTCCAGAGAGCTGAATGACTTATAGGAAGCTTAATTTATTTGTAGATCAACACACAACTCAACAAGGCGGCTATAAACTTTGCCACCGACTCTAGGGATGCCGCCAATGTGGCGGTTTTATTGCGTCATCGGGGCGTTCAAGTGGACCGGAAGTACGCCCAACTCACGCCTTTGAATTCACTGGCCAAAAATCTGACAGCTGAGAATGTGGGAAATGTTTATGCCTGCATGAAACTCTTGCTAGACTACGAAGCCAACCCGAATCTGCCAGACCCCCGGGAGATGACCCCACTGCACTACGTGCTGATGAACCGCAGAATCGACAATGCCAAGAAACGCGAAATGGCCATTTTGTTCCTCTCCGTGCCGGACTTGGACATAGACAGCTACCGCAGGGGAGAAGTGCGGCATTTGCTGCAGACCCAATTCCCGGATCTCTCCCTGCCTAGGGTAAGGGATGCCCCGGGCAAAATCACCTCGGACTTGCTGATCAGCCAGCTGAGCAGCGGCGACGAGGCCCAATTCGAGCTCCACTTCCCCGAGTACCAGCTGAGCCTGAAGAGCCAGGAGAGCCTGAAGAACTCCATCCAGGAGGAGAACCTGCGACTGCTGGTCGAGTCCATTAAACACGGCGCCCATCGCGCCTTCGACATCATCTTACAAACTGGCGTGGATGTGAATGACCGCTGGCAGAAATCCACCCCAGCCGAGATTGCAGCTATTTGGGGCAACTGGCAGGCTCTGGGCAAGCTTCTGGGCCACAGCGACCTTAAGTTGGATTCCCAATCGCGACTGCTGAACTTGGTTATAAGTAAACTGGACGATAAGCCAGACTTCGAGTTCTGCGACTACAAGAAGTGCTTCCAGCACCTGCTGGCCAGCGAGCATGTGGATGTCAACGAGATGGACAAGAGCAAGACGACTCCGCTGCATTATGCGGCCAAGTACCGGAATGCCTCGGCCATGAAGGCCTTGCTGGATGGCGGAGCGTACGTTGGAACCAAGAGCGTGTTCAATGATCTGCCGATAGACAATATCCCGCCCGAGGTGCTGGAGGAGCACTTTGACTCCTGCATAGCCACCAACGGCCTGAAGCCCGGCGAGCAGAACTTTGAGATCATCGTGAACTTCAAGAACCTTATACGCCAGAGTGGCCCTGGCAAGGACAGTGGGGCGTACCAGGAGGAAATGACTGCCCTGGCCCGGATGGCCGAGAAGAAAGAACTGCGCCATTTGCTGCAGCATCCGCTGATCACGAGCTTCCTGTTCCTCAAGTGGCACCGCCTGTCTGTGGTTTTCTACTTGAACTTTATTCTCTACACTCTCTTCACCATTTCGATTGTGACCCACACTTTGCTGCAGTTCGAGGAAAGCACCCACACTCATTTGACGGCAATCTTCAAGCTCTTCTCCTGGATGGGAATCGTCTACTTGATAGTCCGCGAGCTCTTCCAGATGGCCATGTCCTTTTGTTTATACATACGATCCGTAACCAATCTAATGGAATTATTCCTGATAGTTCTGTCCATTTTGACTTGCATAGAAGCCGACTTCGGCCGGGAGTCTCTGCGGGTCCTTTCCGTGTTTACCATTTTCCTGGTGGGCCTGGAGTTTTGTCTGCTTGTTGGGTCCCTGCCGGTTTTGCTGATATCCACCCACATGTTGATGCTGCGGGCCGTTTGGGGGGCTTTCCTCAAGAGCTTCACCTTGTACTCGATCCTGGTGGTGACATTCGGCCTGTGCTTCTATGTGCTCTTTGGGAATGCGGCTCCTGCGGAAAATGCGGACGGCGACTTCAACGACTTCTCCAATCCCATAGCTGTTGTCATTAAGACCATCGTCATGTTGACTGGAGAGTTCGATGCCGGCGACATCGGCTTCAATACGGTCTACAGTTATATGTTCTTCCTGCTGTTTGTCATCCTGATTTCCATTGTCCTCTCCAATCTTCTAAACGGTCTGGCGGTCAGTGATACTCAGGTAAGCGATTAAATTATTATTCATTTCTTCTTCTTTCTAACCATTCTATTTGTAGGCCATCAAAGCCCAGGCTGAGCTGAATGGCGTTATCTGCCGCACCCAATTGCTGACGAGATTTGAGGCTGCTCTAACCGGAAAATTAGGACAGACGGGCTTTTTGGTCAAGACCAAATTCTTCCGTGACATTTGCAAACGTCTTTTGAGGCTCTACCCTGACCAGCAGTCCGTCCACAAGATATTTATACTGCCCAACGATAGCAACAAGGTCCTCGTCCCTCAAACCAACACCTACGAGTTAAAGGAACTCTCCAAATCCGGCAGCCACGGCCGGAATGGAGCCAGTTTCATACCCCTCACCATCGAGGCCGAGCAGCCCAAGCAACCGCTCTTTGCGCCTCTCCAGCTGCTGCCCTGCTGCTGCTCCTTCATCAACAATCGATGCTCCCAAATCGACAGCTTGACCGTGAAGCTCGCCCTCAACGTGATCGACCAGAAGGCCAGCGCCGAGCAGAGACGCCAGCGGGAGCAGCTCACGGAGCGGCGACTGCTGGCCATTGAACACAAAATGGATGCGCTCCTGCAGCTGATGCAGCAGCGGGCTTAGATCCTCTACCTCGCAGTATTAGCGCCAGCGTTAAGGAAATTGAATTTTGTATATGTGTACGTGTAGCCAATAACTGTTTCTGATTAACAAATAAATTTAGCTTGTAACTAATGAGGCGATGATGCATTTTTCTATCTTCCCATTTTCGATTTTGCTGTTGGCTTAATTTAAAAGATTTTCGCGGCACTGAAATCAGAAGTAGGTGATCGCCAAAAAAGAACCAATCCCTGCTCCATGCTATAAATTGCTGGGGTACACGAGTTTAATGTTAATTAAAAAATGAATCTTTAAAATCTTTGGGTGGCTAAAAAATCCCTCTTACCGTCAAGCCTCTTCGGATCAAAGACTCAAATTTAATTTCTTAGGTTTGTGGGAATGTAATTGAGAAGCGGAGAAGGAAGGGCTAAGAAAAGGCTCAGTAAGGCACGAAGATACATATAAACGTTAAGAAATAAATGAAGGCATTGAATTATGACTTTCGCTTTTCCACTGGGAGAAACTGCTGGAGGCCTCGACGGATCGCGCTTTTATTTAGTTTAGGAGCCCTCTGATCGAAGCTTTCAGATGAGACAAAAGCTTTGCTCGGAGAGTGAGCGGCGTCCCAGAGTTCAGGCTGTGGGAGCTGAGAGATGGATGCACGGGCGAACGGACGGAGGGACAATCGGCCAGATGAGACACGGAGAGGCACGTAAACAGACAGACGTGTTGTGTTTCTTTCTCGTTCGTTGGGTGTTAATTTAATTAGATGTTTGTGGATTATAAGGAAGATAATTCTGCATATCCCACAGAGACCTTAACACTAGTTTTCCTAAAAATGTAACTTAATATTTTCCCCCACTTTTTAAGTTCTAAAAGGAAACAGATTTGTGGATTTTATGTATAGTCAGAAAATGTTTTTATTAACATATGAATATATAAAGGTAACAGTGAACAACATTTTAAGAAACTATATGCCGGCCCCCAGTCGACTGGCCGAGCTCAAAGTTCTCGTTAAACTGAAGCAAGGAATTCGAATTCCGAAGACTCTCTTTCAACTATGCAAAAACATATTTTACGAATGGGTAAATGGATCTCATTGTATCTCAAACTTTGGGGTTGCATTATCGTTATCCCGATGCAAATCCATTAGATAAAGCTCTAACCTTGGCACAGCATAGTTGCATTTTGAAACTTGGAAGTTTTTGGGTCCGCTCAGTCGCTTGGGGGCCGTGGAGTTCGCGTTGTCCAGTGTAGTTGAATGTTAAAAAAACCTTTACCAGAAACTGAATTGTCTTGTTTTTAACTACTTACTAAATTAGTTTCTGTCTTTTACATGCACGTCGGCATATTTTTATGTACACGCGGAACTTAAACGGGAAACCAAACGAAAATTGAATGCTCTATTATTTGTGGTTGAAGGGTTGCTGTCGTTATGGAAATCTATTCATTATGTGGCCCGTTTTTTGGTTGGATTTTAACAATTCCTTGGGCTCTGGTTTAATTATATATTTCAGCTACAATTTTTACTCTCGCACACACACACACACGTGTGTGTAGTGGTAGGTGTTATTATCTAAAATTGATTAATTAAGTTGAATGTTCGGTTTAAAATTGATTTTGACATCAGAGGATCTTTAACATTGACTTTGATTAGAATATAAGTGGTATATAATGGTAATTCAAATATATAGACAATAAATACATTGTATTGTATAAATAATTATTTCTCCTTTACGTTTACTGCTCTTCTTCTTGATACCCGAGTAAATATATAGTATTTGTAATTGCAAATCTTTAGCTTAATGTCTTCGTATCGTTTTTGTTTTTAGTTTTTAATTTTATTTGTTTTATATTTGATATGATTCGGTTCAAAATGTTTGCTCACATGTTATTGTTTTGTTACTCGGCGCTTATAATGCGCCTTCCGAGATTTTACAGATCCAAACCTTAACCCATCAAGGGCTTACGATTCTCTATATGGGGAGTGCGTGTGTGTGTGTGTGTGTAATTCTTGGCCAGAAGCGTAGCGGATCAATTCAAATCAATTTCATGGCAAAGGGCTAATGAAGCGAGTTAATCGTTAAACAAGAAGCAACGAATCGCCTAAGCGGAATGAAAGCCGAAGAATTGGGAAAAATAAAGCGATTAAATTTGGTAATTTGATAAATTTGATATGTGCTAATCATGGGATCGATCACTCTCAATCATAAAACTGAGTGAGCCTCAGGTCAAGAGCTTCCGACATTTCTCAAATTGTCTTTGATTTGATCCGTTGCGAAGTGAGCTCAGCTACTTTTTTAATGATTATAATTCAAATCTTTAAGCTATAAGCTATATGTATGTATATATTTTAAACTCTAAGCACTGTTATGGCTCATACTCGTTAGTATTTATATATTTCTTTAATATATATATTTGATTATGTTGGGCGACCAAAAACGCGCTTCAAATATCAAAACCTTGCATTTGGTTGCGGCAAATCAAAATAATTGACTTAGTTCTCAGAGCATTTAAACAATTTTTACCTCTTTTTATATTTACGTTATATATCTTTAATTTAATTTAATTTATGCCCGAAACTGTTGTATGAAACGTTAACTTTATTGCAATTCAATGCTCTCTAAATTGTTAGTATCCGTAAAAATACAAAAGAAATTCATTTATTCATCGTCTTTGTTTATGTTTTGTTGTTCTTATTTTTTTTTAAGGCATGCCTGATAAAACCAACTGTATGTAGTTATAATTCTCGCTAACCATTTAATCCCTCGGTTTATGGTATGGGTAACGGTATAACGGTCTTTCGGTCGGTGTCGGTTGCGGTGTTTTGTGTAAATGCAAAGGACTGTACTTGCTGTGGTTCGTGTTGCTGTTTGTTATCTTCGAGTTGTTGGTACTTTTGTTGGTTGGACTTGGATTGGTCTGGTCTGGAGGAAAGCACTTTAGTTTGGTAATTCATTTTCTAACAATACGGATGTGGGGCTGATCTAACGGTTTAATACTACAAGTATGATGAGCCGGCGCTTCCTACACCAGATTGCATTTGCTCGTTCTTTTTATTGTCATTATACTCTATGTCTAAATTAAACGTGTCGTATAGTAACAGTTCATGAATTATAATAACTGGCAATTTGTGATTGAGTTTTTCGGACCTCTGCATGCCTCAATTCAGTTGGGGGCTTTACGATTTACCTATCATAATACATAACAAGCGAACAATATTGAAGACAATTTAAATTAAAGCTTTTGTTTGATTTGCTTGATGCTTGATGAGTTTCTATGGCTATTTCCTTAACTTCTTATTAAGTTAATTGTGGGGCTTTTGGTTTCTCGGTTGCAAATATGTACAATTTGCGTAAGATCTATTGTAAATCTTAAGGTTCCTATATTCCTTGCAACTGTTATGCTATGTACCAATATTAAATATCACTTAATTGACGAGTGTTTGGTTTCTGTCTGTTGTATTTATCTCACAGGCCGGCACAAAGGTCCGCTCTTTCGAATATTGTGGGTTTGAATTTATTATTGGGCTGTAATTTTCTTGTATAGTTCCGAGTCATTAAGGCATCTCCAGAATTTTAAATCGGGTTTCCCAACTATTCAAAAAGAGAAGCCTCCCGACGACCTGCGCTTTCAATTGATTTTTGGTTTTGTTTATAAATTATTTTCATTTTTTTTTTTTTGTTTTTTTTTTTGGAGTTTGGTTGCTTAAATTTGTTGTTAACAATTCTAGTTTAAAAGTTATGATTTAAGTTGGTTGTGTAAAAATTGCAGTTAAAATCACAAGTAAGTTTTGTGTGTACATTCTTGGAGAAAACGATTTTAGTTGGTACCATATAATTTCAAGTTACTATCAATCTCAATCGCTGCCTGATTGTCTGTTGTTTAAGAGTTAGAAAAGTAGAGTAAGTTTATGCAAAGTGTGTCGTGTCTCATTTGTTTCCTTTTTGTTTGTTTTCGTATCTTTGTTGTTCGATGTACAACAATATAAAAAATTAATTTCAATTTATGCGAGTGTATGACCTAAAGTGTAAAAAACAATCTCTCACAGTTGAACTCCGAAGGCAGAACGTAAAGAGCATTTCCAAAAGACCTAAAAGCTTCTTCGAAACTTGTAAACTAGACTAGAATTTAATTTTTTTTTTCCTTTTTTCTTTGATTTTGTAAGAGCTTTGTATTTCGTTTGTTACTGTACGTGGAAGCTTAGTTAGGAGACCATTTATGAAGTTGAACCTTCCGTCGACTATGGTAAGAATATCGTTTGTGTTTTTGAGTAGACAAGATTCCTATTTATCGTATAGATCGTGTCGTAGTAAAAGTTCTCTGGTTCATAATGCACAATACGTAAGTTTAGGTAGGATCGCTGCTTGAATGACATACGAGATCTTTAAGTGGCTTCTGGATGCTTTGAGATGTGTGTAAGTTGTACGTATACTAGTTTCCCGAGTGGGTGTTCGTTTAAATATTAAATTATGGCTAAGTTTAAGTACCTTTCTATTTTATAGTTGCTCTAGCTTGAAGTTAAATTGTGTTGGATTTACTTTGGAATTTAAAATCACTTAACATTTTCTTCTTTTGGTTTTGGTTTGGCGTTAATCGTTAATAAAGTGGGTGGAGAAGGACGAGGAGGAGGCGCTTTTATACATAGTTACGTTCGTTATGATTGAAATTCTACTAATACTTCGCTTTTGTACTTGAACAATCGGTATGGATATAATCATAATGGATATCGGTACTCTAACAATGTATATATAATTAGCTCGTATCGTAAATTTAAAATACTTCCTTTGGCATATGTACAAAAATTCAAGAAATCAAACTCTACCACTAACTCGAGCCTATACCCTAAATATCGAGATTAATGTCAGTTTCTTTATGTCTTTAAAACAACCTTCAAAATATCGCAACCGCCTGATCGTCTCAATGCTCAACTAAACTCTAAACGATAACAAAAGAGGAATGCCCCCCGGAGCATTCCAATGTTTTCTTGTGTTTTTGGATTTATCTCTTTTTTTTTTGGTTTTTTCCTTTAACTATTACAACGATGTACAACAAACTGTACGGATTAATGCACGTTCTTGTTAACAAAGTTTATATATTGATTTGTGAAACTAAACTAGACTGGGCATTGGGCATTCTTGGTCCTGGGTTCCCCAGTGGCCCCAGTGGATTATAAACTTGATACGATTTGGTTTTGGGTTACTTTCGAGTACAAAGCGTCTAGTAGTTCATGATTAATCGGCTATGATATATGGCATAACAAACGGACGAAAGGACGCCCTAAAAAACTACTATTGCTTGCTAAGGATGCCACAAATGCATATGAGAATCGTCCTCAGACTGGAGATTGTCAACTTGAGCGTTTCCCGCCCTCGACCTTATCAGCTGGGGCCGCTGTTGACTGGCTAGCTGTCTCGGTAGTTGAACTAGAACTCGGCGCTCCCCTGGAGCCCCAGGAGCTGCTGCTGCTCGTGCTCAGCTGGTCTTCCTCACCGGCCGAGGGTCATCTCCGCTGAGCCTCAAAGACCTCAGCGTCGGGAATATCTTGCAGCACAGACGGGGCCGCTGGCTCCTCAGCCAACGAGTCCAGTTCAATAATTTCATTGGTGTTTTCGGGGTTATAATCATAGAACACTTTCGACGTATCACCCTGAACATTGACATCGATGGGCTCATCCACATCGATCTCAGGTCCAGCAGATGAAGGCCTGGCTTGTGCGTAAGCTGACTCCCCATAGTTGCCGCTGAAGTCGCCTCGTGGCGGCTCCTTGGGGCTGTCCACCATAATCTGGACCGTGGAAATCTGGCAGGTATCCAGGTTCAGCCCACTTTCCGCCGATCCTGTGCTGATGCGTATCTGCGGCGGCTTGGGCTTCTCGCCTCCATTATTCGGCGAACTCAGGCTGTTCTCGTCCTCTTCCTTGTACTCCTCGCTCTCGCGGTGCACCAGCACATGCACCAGGGTGGCATTGTCCGGCCGCAGGCCCAGCGGATGCATTTGCTGCTCGGGCGAGGGCTTCGTCACGATGACCTCGGGCGCGGGACCCTCCGCTGCAAGGGCGGAAGTAAAAGTCAATTAGGATTCACCTGCTCCCAGTGGACAAACACAGAACAATTAACACATACAGACAAAAGCGTTCTTGTTAACTCTTAAAGCGCTTTGTGCTGACAAACCTCTTTCTAGGGGCGGCTTCTTGCGTATAAAACTCGAAGCCCTTTTACGGGTCGGGGTCGGCGCTACCTGTTGTTGGGTTTGTCTATCGCTTTCGGTGGCTGTGGCGGTGGCGGAGGCAGAGGTTGAGGAGGTGGTGGTATTGGTGGTGTTTATTGCTGCTGTTGTAGGTGAAATTGCACGCATTAGTGTTTTTTTTCCGAGCAAAATCGGGACGGTGGTAAAGAGCACAAAGTACAAAAAAGGTAGTGTACGAGTATTGTAAAAAAGGATATTCAAATTGATTAATTCACAAGTCCACACAATTAAATTATAGATGCACAAATGGAACGAGTTATCGTGAAGAACAAATCGGGCACAGATGATCAAATGAATGCTTGAGAGATTCAACAATGTCACAATGAACGATCAAAGCCATGGGAGCTTGCGGGTTTCAATGGCCTTAATATTTACTTATATACAGATATCAGAGTAGGTGTTGTTGTTTTGGTGAGAGATCAAGAGTGTAGAAGGTTAAAAGGAGCAAGGACAAAGGCAGAGTTACAGGTTGGAGGAAGAGGTAATTTCGCAGTGTATAGGCACTTGTCAATAATTACTTTTTCTATGTACTGAAGGTGAAGTTAAGCTGTCATCGACAGCATCCTGATGACGCAAAAAGAAATTATAAAAGCTTCGGCGACGACTTGCTCTAGGCGCTTCCACAAATATGCTACCGCTAATATAATAATAGTCAGAAATTATATTTTTGATGTTGATCGGTAAAAGGATTCAAATGGTAATATAGTCGTATACTTGATAAATGTTCTTTAGCAATTTTTCGACGAAATTTTCTATATAAAAGAAGCTGAAAAAAGCATTTCACTATAGATGATTCGGTGAATTTAATACAGATGGTCGAATGGGTATCCTCGACAAGCCGAGGCGAAAGACTCTTTTCGAAGGAATCACAGGCAACTAATTTCAATCTCTATTGTTCTATCCTTTCGAAAGAAGTCGCACCCTAAATGCAAGCAAAGCTAGGCAACTGAAAATAAGAGAAATCAAAGATTTGCATACATCTAAATTTTGGTTTCGAATTCGATCATTAGGAGAGTCACAACGGTTCGAGTACAGAGGCCACTACTTACAAATGATAATTTCATTATACTGAAATGTTTTAAGATCTTTAAGAACGGCAGTTTAGTTGGAGTAAAAAAGAGAGCAATTGCGGCTATGGAAACTTGAAAGACTGTTTGATTGTTTTTGGTTGCGTTCCTTTATAGATGATGGCGCACACATGAATAATCGAGTTTATGGAGAGACTAGATCTTACAATACGGTAGAGAGTAGTTTGTTTTATTGGATACGGCTTGTTTAGAATGGGTGAGATTGTGGCAGCGAGTAAAGAGTTGGAAAAAGAACTTAAATTTGTTTGAAACGTGAATGGTTGGCTTCGTGTTTTTATGGTCTAGCATTTGGATTGCCTTTACCTAAGGAATGCAAGCCGCTTGGCTGGGAGCCACTTCTTAACACGGTCGTTACCATATCTGCGAGCAGGGACTCATAGTTTAGGGAGATACAAGAGGATATGCTAAAAATAGGGCTTAAGTTTATATATTCGTAGGGCACAAGACTTTCCAAAAAAAATGGTAAACGGTTAATGAGTGAAAGCTTTTCGTCTAAAAATTGCATTTCGATTTATCAGCATTTCATTTTAGATATTCGCCTGACTAAAATATAAGATAAATACCGTTTGCCCAGTTCGTCGCTCTGCTGCTTGAGGTCCTTGACCACGTCATCGGCCCCGGACACCAGCATGAGCGGCAGATTCAGCCAGGGACCAGCCAGCTCACTCAGATCCGACGCATCCGAGGCCCGGGAAGACTTCCTCGACGAAGCACGACTGGAACAGGCAGTGCCCCGGCGACTCACCTACACCATAAAGAGTTAAGATCTCAGAAGAAGCTTTACATAAAGATTTCCTTACTTGTAGATGGAAGAAGTTGAGGGCCGAGAGCTTGGACTGCCAACCGCCAGGACTGCTGGTCTGCGTGGCACTGTCCCCAGAGTTGGAACGCTCCTTCTCCCTCTTGCGGCTGGAAAAGATTGTAGGGGCAATTAAAATCGATTCAATTGGGGGAGAGGATGGTATGGGCGAGGTCGTTTTAGTACCGCAAGTAGTCCTTCCAGCAGATTTGTATGGTCCGGGCGGCCTTCTCCTGACGCTTCCAGATCCGGGTGGACGAAACAATTTCCAATTCTTTACGTGTTGGAAACTGTTTCTTGAATTTGACATCCATTTGTTCCTGCAACTGTTTGAAGTTATCGGTCTCCTCGACATGACCTAGCACGTGCTTCACAAGCGCATGCAAAATATCGAGACAGTGTATTTTATTGCCCTTCGAGATGGGCAAGTTAAATGACACCAGAGCGACATTATTGGGCTTTGATATGCCCAATGGTGGATCGAGAGAGGCAATAAAATCGGACAGTTGCGAGAAGTGTATAAATTGGGTGGCATGCGGATCATATCTGCAATTAAAATCCAATCATTAAACACAAATATTCCCACCACAATTCACTCGTCTCTCGCGGCAATTCGGGGCGGGCAAACCTACTTGGACCAACGAATGTAAAACATCTCCAAGTCGTCTTCGACAATGCCAATCTCCTCCTCCTGGTGGGCCTGGTTGAAGTTCTCCAGTATAATGGCAATGTACATGTTAATCACAATCATATAGCTGATTATAATGAAGCTGGTGAAGTACGTGATGGCCAGCAGAGGATGCCCGCAATCCCCGTTCGTCTGGCGGTTGAAGAACGGATCGCAGTCGGGCGGCTGGATCATCAGCGACTCCAAGACATCGTTCCATCCGGCCGAGGTCATCAGCCGGAACAGCAGCTGCATGCTCCGTCCAAAGGTCTGGAAGTTGACCATGTCGTCCAGGGCGCCTTGCAGCTTCACATGCCCGAACAGCGACATGCCCAGGATGGCATAGATGAAGGTGATCAGTCCCAGCAGCGCTCCAATGTTGAACAGAGCCGGCAAGGAGACCACCAAGGCAAAGAGCAGCTTCCGTATGCCCTTGGCGGCCTTAATCAGGCGCAGAATGCGGCCAATGCGGAAGACACGGACCACTCGCAGCAGCGTTGGACTGATGGGCAGGTCGATCATAATGTCCTCCATCAAGATGCCGAAAATGGAGGCCAAGACCAGCAGGAAGTCGAACACATTCCAAGGCACGGTGAAGTAATGGTAGCGCAGTCCAACTATCTTCACAATGGCCTCTGTGGGAAGGGCAAAAAAAGCGCCAGATGAAGAAATGAGCAGGGTAATTTTACTGGAGATTCGAGGCACTCTGGGGTGGCTGGGGGAACTACTTACCCAGGCCAAAGACTGTGGTGAAAAAGGCATTGCTTACTTCCAGTATAAAGAATACTGCGTGCGGTTGATCATAGTGCTCTATGCCCATAGTAAGCATATTTAGAAAAATCAGTACAAAGATCGCAATTTCGAATCTGGATATGGTGTGGGGGGTTGGGGTTCGATAACATAGATTTGTATGGAGAGGGAGACATTTGAGTTTTATTTTGAGGGCGGAAGAACACCAAGAAGAAACAACAAATTATTCAAATTAATTTTGTGTGACAAGAAGGCAAGAAGGCAAACTTCGTGCGTGCCGAAGCAGTCATATCCTCCAAAACGATCTTATATCACAGATAAATGAATATATCGAATGGTCGGTCGTATGTACAACGCGTTTGAAGGATATCGAAATCGATAATCTAAATAAATTATACGAGTACGCATGCGGAATGAGTTAAAAACACTTAGGATCGGCAATAGACCAAATGCCCTACCAAGAGGGGCTCTAGAGACCCCAAAGAGTGATCTATAAACAACAAATAAAATGGCTATACATGAATTTCGAACATTCCCACACTCAAGTCGAATGCAATCAAAAGTGCTTAGCTGGGTTTCCAGATAGAGAGACATTACAGAGAGCATTAATAAAAGATCGGGTATTAGCTATATAGATACATAGATATATATAGTTTATAAGCGTTAACTTGTCTTCTTTTCTGGATCGTGGAAAGAAAGAAGCAGCAAACACTTTTCGTAGCAGAAAACTACGGAGAATGCCAGTGTTAAAATGGATTTTATCACCAAATCATTTAAGATCTTTACTCTGTGTGTGTATGAAAAGGGGAAACTCTATTACAAATAATCGTGGGAAGGGAGGGGTCAAAATTGATGGTAATATACTTAGAAATCAATGCAATACTTATTTTTTTAGGTTTTTAGAGTTTAGTTTACCTTCTCGAATTGGATAAATCATAAAACATAGCTAAAAAATGATTTATAGGTCGCTTAATAACTTTCTGTGGTTTCTTTCGTCCCAATTTTTTCATTGCGGTGTAATAGTGTTTTTGAGATTCGGTGAGAAACATTTCCAACACTCCTCCTTCATACTATAAAAGTGATGAGAATAGAATGAACATTTATTGATATTTACATATAAAACACTTAGGATTTTTGATTTCTCTTCAACTGTTTCTTATGGGGACACAAAAACAACACCAACAAAATGGAAATGCCAAAGTCTCAAAATCTTCTAGATTTTTGTATAAATTTGTTTGTTTTTTTTGTACAGTCTTAAATTGTGTGTAAATGCAAATGTTGGTGGGGGGCGTTCCATATAGTTACAATATTTACATTCCTGAATCCATAAAAACAAATGAACCCTTGCCCGGAATTTCCTTGGCAAGTGCGACCAAAAAACTTACCTTCTTCTTGAGCATATTAAAATTATCAATGATTACTCCGATAAACAGATTGAGTGTGAAGAACGAGCCGCACACAATAAATATAACAAAATAAATATAGGCATATAAATTCGCTTCTCTCTGGGGCTGCAAATCCACGCCCCGGGCGTCCACTGCGTCGGCCATCACCTCCATCCAGCCCTCGAAAGTGGCCACCTGGAGCAGAGCCAGATAGCCCATGCCGACGTGATCGAAGGTGATCTTCGAGTTGATCCAGGTGTAGTTCTGTTCCATGCAGTCCCACTTGTCGTTGACTTCCTGGAAGGTTCAATTCGAAATGCGAATTATTGGATATAAAGAGAATTTGCTTAGGAACCGATTTGGGCGCTTTATACTCACGGTAATTGGCAGTAACTCTCCCATTTCATTAACGCATTTGAAAAATTTACCACCAAAAAATTGTACACCCATTATTGAGAATATCAACCAAAAAACTAAACAAACTAAAAGTACATTGAAAATGGATGGTATTGCATACATGAGAGCATTTACTACAATCCGCATTCCTTGCCACCTGGAATAGAAATGTTTTATGAAACGCTAAATCATTACGGGATGGACATAAGACTACAATAGGTGCACATTGGATTATCCGATCGTTAACTCTAAAATGCCAGGCAATCTACAAGTCGGTTATATTCAGGCTCGATTATATACAAAGCTAACTGAGAACTCTAATTACATTATATACAAGTTGGATATATAGATTTTTGAATTTGGAATTTGTAGAAAGGATAGAAGTGGTTATGCTTTATGAACTACGTATTTCTATTCGAAATTCATAAAGAAGACGGGATTGTATTAAACACTGCACAGTTGTGGTATTTCTTCGGGGAAATTGAAGAGGAAATTATTTGAGTTTATTGAAAATAAGTGAGAGAACAGCCCTAGGAGTTGAGAGAGAGTCGAGATCACTTTACAGCCTGTACAGTTGAAATATAGCAAGGTAATCAGTTTTATCCAAGAAATTGGTGCAGCTCAAAATTCGTTCTCACGGAAAACTCACCGCGAAATCGCTCTCAGTGGACGCAGGGCTCTCAAAGTTCTTAACGATCGCAGGACCTTCAGATTCTCGTTCTCTTCGATAAGCAGGGAGAAAACCGAAACCTTAGAAACAAAATATAATATAATAAATATATTTTTTATATGAGACTGTATAAAACTCACAAAAACAATAATAAAATCGAGTATCGTCCAGAAACTGGTAAAGTATTTGGAGAAGCCGAGGGCCAGCCATTTGAGTATCATCTCGACCACGAAGATCAGGCAAAAGGAGAAGTTCGTCCAATAAAGTATGCGTTTGAGAGTCTTATTACTGTCCAGGTATATATCCTCAAAGCAGAGCGTAATACTCGACGCAAAGATCAGCACTAACACAAACCACTCAAAGGCCGGAGTATCGACAACCGTCAAGACAGCCGTCCTAACTTTCGTCCACTGCTTGGCGCTCTTGGTGTCCATGCAGGACATGAACCAAGGGCACCGAAAGTAGAAGCTACAAAGAAAAAGAATCAAACAAATTCAAAATTTATTAAATCCGAATACTCACTGATCGTAGCACTTCTGGGGGAAGCAATCATCTGGCACTTTTGGCGGCTTTGTCTGTCCAAAGCTCGGAAAAGTCATGGGATCATTGTATGCGCCCTGCGAGTTACGTCTCCCACCGACAGTGAGATCGTCTACGTAGGAAACCAAACAATGCCATGGTTTTTCAGTAAGTCTCGAAAACGCCGACGTCTTCTCCGACTTCGTCTCAGTCTTTTCCCTGTGGCCATTGGAGGACAATTGAGTGCCTGTATGCGAACCCAGTGCCAGGGCCGAGCTGGTGTCGGCCGCCCCCGAACTATGCGATTCGGTGCGAGCTGATTGGAAAGAAGCGGCTTTGTCTAGGGTCGATTGTGGATGCTCGGAACGGCGCTTGGACGCCGCGCCCACAGCCGTTGGGTGCATTGCTGTGGTGGTCGTTCTTGTTGCCGTCGTGGTCTGTATGCTGGTCGCATGAAAGTGCTGCTGGTGCTCCGTGAGGGCAGCCAGCGGCGGGGTGGCTTTCAGCGATGAAATTTGCGCCAGTGTTGGCGGTTCAATGTTCGATTTGAGTGAAGTGGGCGGTGTGGCAGGCACATGCGTGGCAGAAACTGAATTCAGGGAGCCTTTTTGGTTGCCCCGGCACATTTGCTTCTGGATCAGCAGATTCTCGTACGAATTGGTGCTCTTCAGCGACATGCTGTCCATGCGCAGCTGCTCGTTGTTTAGAAACTTGCGGGGCATCTTTTCCGACTCTATGCGCAGCGTCGAGATGGGCTTGTCGTCCTCGGGCAGCTCCTCGACCCGCTCGATCAGCGAGAGCCTCTTGAAGCGGTCGAACTGCACGGCGAATGGATCAATTTTGCGCCGCAGGAACGGCGACTGGGCCCCGGCCGTGTTCGTGGCCGCCACGGCCATGGCCTCCATGGCCACGAACGGGGCATGGATTTGATCACAGATTTTGCGTATTTCGTTCGATATGCTGAAGTCTTCGTCTATCTTGCGCTGTTTTTCCAGGCTGCGGCGCTTCAGTTTCACCGACTGGCGCTGGGCAGCCGTGGCCACGGCCTGGGGACGCCGCGGCACTGTGGACAAATCGTAGCTGTCATAGGGATTCAGCGGGTGGACCACCTCATCGGCCGTCGTCCGCTCCGAGGCCCCTGTGATTATGGCTATGTGATCCATTATGGCCTTGGTGGCCTCGTCGGCCGCCGGCGAGGGCTCCGAGAGCGTCGACAGTTTGCGCTCCAGGGAAGTCGTCGAGCGCTTGATCTCCTCCAGTTCCTTCTCGAAGCTCTGGATGATGTTGTCGAACTCCGAGTGCTCCACCAGCGGCTCGCTGTCCTGCTCGCCGTTGCCATTGCTGGAGTGGCTGCCATGGCGCCGCGACTCGATGGACTGCATTATGGAGTTGGAAATGTAACTCAGATTCGACTTAATGCTGCTGGAGGGTTTGTGCTCGCGCTTCCTTTCAGCCACCATCAGGGCCTCGGCCTCGACGTCCAGCACTGGCGAGTCGTAGCAGCCGTGCTCGCTGGACAGATTGAGGCGCTTGTCGTCCTCCTGCAGGAACTGGAACAATTCCTTCTGGTCGCAGTTGAGCAGCTCGTCGCGCAGGTTGCCCTGCGACAGCAGCTCGTCCTGCTCGATGGAAATTGAGTTCAGAGACTGACCGCTGGAGTGTCTCCTCATGTCGGAGCCGAAGCGCAGGTTCTCCTCGGACTTCAGACTCCGCGAGGGCAGCAAAGAGCGCTGCGACTGCCCACTCGACTGGGACAGCCGGTCCAGGGACTTCCTGTAGCTGGGCGAGCGCGTCAAGAGCGACTTTTGGTACTGCAAATAGGCCTCGTCGTGTTCTTCACTAGGGCAGCGTCGCGAGGAATTGTCCTGCAGGGAGTCTCCCCGGGCAAACGAGCCGCTGCGCTGGTCGTGATCGTGGCCATACGGATCGGTGTCCGTGGAGTTGTACTGGCCAATGAGGCGCAGCTCTATGGACTCCGTGTACGTGGCGTCTTCCCGTGAATCGTTCTGCTGTGTGCCAACACCCGAGGATATCTGATGCTGCAACCGGCGTTCCGCTTGAGGATATAGAGTCCGCGTCGGGCCGTCCAGGTGACCGTTATTGTCTAAGTGATAGCCATTGGCCGTCAGCATGGCGCTTTCGTAGGTGGGCGGCAGCACGTAAGCGTCCGAGGGTTGTAGGTCGGTAGTCGTGGTCTGTCCATTGCCGGGATCCATTGCAGGTTGGGGCTGCTTGAGCGAGGACTCGCCAGACTCGTCGTACTCCAGGCCATCGACTATGGTGTGCAGGCCGTCCTTCAGCGGGATTTGGAAGCCGAAATCAGAGCCCGAAACAGGGCGGTTCATGGACTCCTAAAAAGACAAATAATCAATCAAAATCGGAGCTAATTAAAGAAATCTTTGTGGCTTACCTGATAGCTCAGCCGGTGGAACTTGGTCTCGGCCAGGACGCTGGGCTTTTCGAGGGCCAGCGAGGCCGAGGCCTGCTGGGCTTCGAGCACAATTTGCTGGAACTTCTCAGCAAACTTGCGCTCTTTGCGGTCCTTGCGCTCCTGCCGCTTCTTGCGTATCAAATCCCGCACGCGTTCTATGCTCCGCGCCAACTTGGATTCCTCGCCGACTTCCTAGATTCGCAGGGGAAAGGGAGACGAATTAGATGATAAATTCCTTAATTTACAGAACTCTAAAGCAATTTGACGACACAAAAATTACATTTCCAATGCAAACAACCAACACCAATAAGGAACAGAAGGTAGAGATTCTCAGGCAAACATAAAATTGATAGCAACAATCAATCGACAACACCAAATAGTCTAGGAATTTTTGTTATATTTACATTCGATTGTGGGAATTTTAATTGCTCTATTTTTATAGGTTTTTTTCGGGTAAATCAAATTTAGCAAAGAACTCATTTAAATTACAAAAGTTTATAGGATTTTAAGTGGAAAAATTACCTTTTTCTTGAAAATCTGTTTAACGTTTCGTGTATTTAAAATTTGTGTTTTGTTTTTCGGGGTTTAAATTTTGTTTATGTTTTGATTTTTCGATTTTGTGTGTGTGTGTGTATTTTTGGTGGTGTGGCAAAGTTTTTTAACGCATGGTGCAAAGTTGACAACAGAAATTTTAGTTATTCTTGTTTAAAGATTCCAGTGCATTATTAAGGGATTTATACATAAAGACGTACAACATCAGACTTAAGGAACCCCAGCCCAAAGTCGGTTAAGGTCAAACCGACTTTGGTTGGGATAACGAAAAACTTTGCTCGTCAAAGCAAAGTTCCCCGGAGGAAGCCTCTAGATAGGTTCAAATTATCATTATCAACAATAAAAATCGGTTAGATAAAGACATAAAGGTATTTAAGGCATAGCAATGGTTGAAATCTGGAGAGTGAATAAAATTTGGAAGCAGATTTAAGGAATCACGAACTGTCCTTCCGGTACGATTAAAATTTAAGGTCAATTGGTGAAATCATGTGCATGACGGTGTATGATTCAGATATAGTTTTATTTTTAAGTGATTATTCTCACACACACATAAATAGACACCCACACAGTAAAAAGACATCGAGTGCAAGGCAATAGAACTAACGGTAATTCATCATAAACTAGCTAAGAAATAGTTTTCATTTAGAGGACAAGATTTAAGGACAAACAGAGTTTGTCGCGGTTGGAAATTCGGTTTAGTTTCTCTTTTATTTCAAGGATACGCTTGCACACACATATACATTCACGAACAGTATAGGATATAATAGAAAATAATTGTAGAAAATAAAACACCAAAAACTTACCTCTTTCTTTGACTTTAGTTCCTCGGAGTTGAAGCTGTTGAGCAACAAGGCCAAGAACAAGTTGAGCACCATAAAATTGCCCATGACCAGAGTCGGCAGGAAAATCGCAAAGCAGGTGGAAGCTCCTTGCTAAAAGGCACCAAAAAAAAGGAGGTTGATTTAAAGATCCTTAAAGAATCGTTGGAAGATTCTTTACCTCTTCCTCGGCCCGCATGCAGTCCCACAGCGGCTCGATCCACTCGCCGCACAGAATGCGAAATATCATCATGAATGAGTGAAAGAAGTCATTGAAGTTCCATCTGCGAAATGGAAACATTAGAGAATCTTTGACAGCTTCGGGACCGGCTGACTTTACCTTGGCACTGGATCCGGATCGAATTTCTCTGGCGTGTAGTCCTTGGAGAACAACTGCATGCCGATCACAGCAAATATGTAGATGACTATAACTAAGATCAGGGTGAGGTTTCCCAAAGCGCCAATGGTGGAGATGATAATGCTCAACAGGACCTTCATTGTGGTCCAGGACTGGGCCAGTTTCAGCACTCGCAGCTTTAAGAAGAAACATAGCTTAAATACAATTTGGTTTTAGGGAAGCTTCTCGTTTCGTACCAATCTAAGGCCTCGCAGGACACTCAGGCCATCGACCAGTTCAAAGATAATGTCCAGCAGACTGGCGGTGACAATAATCAAGTCGAAAATGTTCCAGCCGCAGAGGAAGAAGTCTTTGGAAAGCGCCATCAACTTGACGATGCACTCGAAGGTGAAAATCGAAGTGAAAACCTGCCAGGAAATCCGAATTAAAAAAAGCCTTCATAAAAGATTATCCCACCCACCTTGTTGCCCACATCGAGGGCGTTGCGAAAGCTCTCGCTCATGCCGTGATGCTCCATGGCCAGGAAGGCCGTGTTGAGCACAATGCACAGCGTGATGGCCAGCTCGAAAAGAGGATCCCTCACCACCTTATAAAGGCAATTCTGGAACTGCAGCCAGCTCTCGTAGTCGGCGCAGCAGTGAATACAGCGATCGCAATTACGATCAGGCAGGTCATCTGAAAAATAAGAGGAGTAAGGACGAGCCAATGAAATCCTTCATCTATTTAAGCTTACCAATCACAACCACCTCCGAGGAGAACTCCTGGTGCAGCGTGTAGACATTGTGGTTCTTGATGCGGGCAATGTTGCCGTTGCATTTGATGAGGCGCACCTCGCGGGGCGACAGGGCCAACTCGATGGTCTGCGCTTGGCTCATTTCATTGGCAGTATCCTGCTCTTCGTGGTCGTCGACCACGCCTGAATCGTCCTGCGAAGACTCGCGATTCACGCCGCTTGAATTGGAGCTGGTCTGGCGGCTGCTCGTGATCAACTGGCCCTTGTAGTCCGAAGGATACAGCATATTGGGGTTCTTCACATCCGTCTCCTGGAAGCTGATGCGTGTCTTTTGCTGGGGTGCGTTTGCTTTTATCAGCTGCTGTTGTTGCTGCTCCTGCTGTTGCTGTTTTTGCTGCTCGACTGCTTGGCTTTTTTGGGCTGGAAGGGCCAAGGCTGTGGGTCGATCTGTGGCACTGTGGCGTGGACTTGGTCCTGGACTGGGCGTGGCCGATTGGCTTTTGCTTTGCTCGTTGTTGCCGCCATTGCCGCTGCCATTGTTGCTGGCTGTGTCCTTGCCGCCCTTGGCCTTTTTTCGCCGGGTCTTCTTCTTGCTGTACGAGGCCAAGAGCACGCCCTTCCGCGAGTCGATCTTTTTCTTGTTGTTCTTGTTCAGTTTCTTCACACTCAACACCGAGGGATCGAAGCTGAACGTCGAATCGTCCCGATGATCCAATAAGTCTTTCTTGCGCTCCTGCAAGCAAAACAAAAGAATTTACAAGACCCTTCAAAGACTCTCTGGCCAGACGCGTACCTCGTTTGTGATTTCCGCCTCCTCTTCGTAACTTAACGCAACTACAGCTAACATCAAATTAATTAGGTAGAATGAGCCAAAAAACACAACCACTGTAAAAAATGACACACTCATTGGACCACAAGTTGCTAGCACCTGGAAAGACAATTCATCAGCGAATGATTTAAAGAGACGCAGGGAATCCTCACCATATTGTAGACATTCTCCCAGTAGTCCAGGGTAATCAGTTGGAAAGTCGTTAGCATGGACCACATGAAGTTGTCGAAGTTGGTGTAACCGTGGTTGGGATTGTCGCCAACGCATAAGCACGTGTAGCCGGGTGGACAGTGGCGGGCGCCGGTCAGATTGCCGCAGAGCATGGGCAGCTCCTCCTCGTCGTAGAGCCAGTTGTCCGTGTCGTTTACCCAGCTGCCGGTAAAAACCATTTAAGTGGGTTGAATTGACTACCTCATGAGATTCTTACATTTGCCAATCCAGATGGGAAATGTTGCTCCAGTCGGCGGGCACGGCGCGTACGCACTTGTTGCGCAGCTCGCCCATGTAAACCTGCAGGGCGAACAGCGCGAAGACCATGAGGCAGAATATAGTCAGGGTCATGACCTCCGCCAGTTGGCGGAAGGAATGGAGCAGTGCGTTGATGATGGTCTTCAGGCCCGGCATAATGGAAACCGTTTTGAGGGCCCGCAACACTCGGAACGTGCGCAATCCGGCCAAGTTGCCCACCTCCATGCCGATGGTGGCATAGCCGCTGGTGATCACCACAAAGTCCAGCCAATTCCAGGGATTGCGCAAATACGTGTATTTGTTGAGCAGAAAGCCTTTGGCAATAATTTTGATTACCATTTCAATTGAGTAAATGGCTAGGAAGATATATCTAAAAAGAAACCAATGCTTGATTGAGTAAATGTGAGAATCGAGGAACTTGGGGACTCACTCAGCTTCCTCTACGGTCTCGGTCATGGCCAGGAATATACAGTTGAAGAGAATGGTGGCCATAACGCAGTAGTCGAAAAATTGATTGGTCGCGATGTAGACGCAGATGCGGCGGGCCTGGCTCCATGGATGGAAGAGAAAGAGGCTCTTGGTGCCCGTGAAGCGATGGATATAGTTCTTACGGAAACGCTTGGAGACCACACAGAAAGTCTGAAAGCACCAGATGCAACGCCAATTCAATTTATTTCAGGCCACTCACACAAGTAAATCAGTGGGACAATTAACAGTTAGTTTGGCGCAACGACGCGCACGTTTTAAAATCCCAACCAGGTGGCAACTCTAAATTTAAAAATAAGAACTGCAAGTTTCGCGGTAAGTAAATAAATACACACAAATGATGCTAATGGTACAGACATTTTATTCTTTACTTTAATAGCTTAACACAGCTTAAGCCTTCAACCAATTAGTTGATTCTTTTTAAAAATCCCGCCAAATAATTTAAATATTTGAATTCACGGTTGCATGGCTACTGTCGCAGGGTTGCTTCGCCATATCGATACTATGTATTTCAGTGTCAGAAAGTGCTGGTTTCGATAGTCGGCAGCTGTCATATTTATATCGATAGTTTGACAGCTGTCAAATTGGCCACGCGCAGCCGACCTGCTTGACTTCCGTTTTCATCTCGTTCTTTCGTTCTCAGACCGTCTTCGAGACCAGAAGGAAAATGAGAGCTAAGGTGAATATCAAATAATCTACTACCCCCAATATAGTGCAAAAATCACAAAAAAAATAAGAAACCCCAAAGTGACATTATCTAACAATTAAACGAATTATTTGTGTTACAGTGGCGTAAGAAGCGTATGCGTAGGTTGAAGCGTAAGCGCAGAAAGATGCGTGCCAGGTCCAAGTAAATGGCATCCGCTGTCGGCCCTGCAAATGGTGAGTACCAATTGGTCAACCCAACGCCTGCCAACCACCAAATACTAATAATTGTGTATTTTGTGTCTTGCAGGAGCTCTTGTCTTTCGAAAAATGTATAAGCCGAAGTAATTTTGGAAAAAACATATTGACGCAGCCCGAAGGTGGCGCATTTAAAATTTCACCTTTTAAAACGTTGAACATGATTCTAATAAATTACACACTGGATTCCGCAAGAGTTCCAAAATATTAATTCCATTATTTTGTGTCATTATTCCAACACGGGAATGGAAAAATTTTCAAGCGTGCTTTTTCACCATAACCACACTCGTGTGCCAAACGCCCCGCCGCCGCCGCCAGCACTTCACGCGCGCCTGGCCAGGCAAACTACTTGCGTGCAAATTGAAGTGTGTGTGTGTGTGCTGGAGTTTATTTTTCTTTAGCCTTCTCTCGAGCTATTTATTTGCTTAAAATGTCATCTAGACTGCTCGGTGTGCTGCTCAACGTTCTGAATATTTGTATTTTGCCGAGCGCCGTGACCAGGAAGGGGTCAGTTCGCCAACCACCCACCGAAATCTGTTGGAGCCGAGGCCCCCAGCGCGTGGCGCCTGCAAATACCATTAGTGAGTACCATTTGATCATCTCGGGGCTGGCCGGCCATAAACTCACGCCCAATCGGCCCGGCTAATATGGTATTCAATGCGTAATCACAAGCACCCCAGAGAGCGAACCCTCGTCACCGTTTGACGCATTTCCCTCTCGATTCAGGAGTATCGATTTGTTGGCCCAGTCTACATGCAGTTGGTCTTCGAGGATGGCAAAGGACAGCGCCTCGGTAGATTTAACTTAACCGTTTTCCCTTTGCGTACCAAACCGAAGGTCGCCACACAAACAAACACCGCCCACACCCGCCGAGAAATCTGTGCGGGGCGCCGCTGCTCGTTCGGCCAAGTAAGCAGAAATTTTAATGTAACAAGCAGAAATTACGATTGGGTGGCAGTTTACTTGCTTTTTTACCTCGCCCCACTCGCCGGCGGTGCCTTCTAGTTGTGGCCAATTTGGTTCAGCGGTTCTCGCCACAGCAAACGGGCGAGAATAAGTTCGCCGGCCAATCGAACTGGTTCCGAACGAACAAGCCCAGCGCCGCCAGTCGGGGGCGGGGGCACGTGGGCGTGGGAGAGTTTGTTCTGTAAATTTACATGCGCTTTTCTGGGCTGGGGGCGGGCGGCGGTCTGTGTGTGTTTTGTGCTTGTAAACTTTGTAAATTGTAACAAACATTAGGAACATGCGGACGGACCCTCCAACCGGTGAGAGGGCGCAAAACGAAAACTTTTCCATTTTTAGGATGCGAGGTTATTGAGTTTCCATGTTCAGACGTCGGCTGCAATTCGCGTGGGCCGCCATATCAGGCTTCTCTCATCTTTTGCAGCACCTTCGGCCGGGCAGCGGGCTTTGTATGTGGCCATTAAATGCCATTAAACACTTTGATTTTCCGTTACGCTTCTGGGCTTTAGGCCGTGACGGATAAAAGCCTCCACACACACATCCGTCTGTCCGCTGGCTGCTCACGTACATACAACGGGCATTACGTGGCCGGGCGGCGGTGCGTGTAAATGTCTGGCAACATTTTCGAACTGGGCCAGGCCTGGGGGAGCGATCCTGGTCATTTAAATGCATGTTTATTTTGGCCTGCTTTTCGGCGCACACACAACGGTCCGAGGCAAATGCAAATACACAAACATGGCCAGTTCGTCGGGGCGCCGCAGAGTCTTGAGTACACTTGCATGCTCGCCTATAATTTGTCCGGCAGTGGCTAGTTGGTTAGTTTGTTTGCCGCTGCATATGGACACGGCTGTCCTCGCCCCCCTCCTCCGCTGTTGGCCAAAGTCACGTAAATACCGCTCCGCTGTCAACTTGCTGGGCACCAGGTATGACCCATTTCGAGGCAGACCCGGCGCAGACCACACGAATATCCATTTTAGGCCGGGCTGGGCCAGGTGTGCGGTGTTTGTGTTCGTGCTGCTCCGGCGTTAAATTTATTCTCACTTTTTTTGTTATTTCACTTTGTGCGCTTAGCCGGCCGCCCCGCCCCGGACCACTCTGCCCAGGGTTGGCAGGTCCTGGCGAAAGTTTGCCAACTTTGCATTACTTTGATTTCCGAGAGTTGCCAACTTTTGCGAGGATTGTTTTTTTCGTTATTATTTTTTTTTTTGCTGTTTCTGTGTTCGCGCTCATTTCATTTTGTTTTGTTGTTTTGTTTTCGGTTTTAATGCATCAAGCACCCACGAGGGCTGTTCGAGAAATCGTTGTTGTTGTTCTCGTTAATGTTGCCATTAACCTCAACTTGGCATCAAGTGTACGCCCGCGAGTGTGTGTGTGTGTTTAAGGCACTTCTCTCAATGAGCAGGAGGCTGGCCTGCCGCCAGTGGGTGTAAAAAGGTGCGATTGCGTTTGTGGGGCCACACATTTCATTCAAATGCACTGGTGCCTGGCAATGCCGTTCCATTTCCGTTGTTGCCATTCGCTTGGCCACACAAACAAATCTGGCACAGCTGCTCGCGCGCATTCACACACACACGCGGGCAGCCGCCAGCCTGTGACAAGGGTTGCCAGGGCGGAGGCCCAAGTGGGCGCTGCCAACTTTTTAATTAGTGGTAATGGGGCCAACCACCTTCTTTCAGTTAGGCTGCACGAATTTTGGGTCAAATTGGCCACACTCACCTCTTCGTAAATGAAAGTGTCAATCTCCTCCAGCGGCTTGCCGTACATATTCTCCGGGAACGGCTCGAACTTCCTCGGCAGCACATCGCCATCCTCCACCGAAGCCTTCGTACGCGGATGGAAGCCATACTCCCGCACCAGTTGAATGTGGCGGTTCTCATGCTTAACCTGCGACTTCTGGGTGTAGGCGACCACTTGTTGTTTGGCAACTGCAAAAAAAGGGAAACCAAAGCGCCATTAATAAAGTTTCTCTGCTTTCAGATGGCCAGCGGGCACTCGCCGCTGGTTCAAGTCTTGCAAGCCACAGCGGGGGGGCTGGCGGGCGCCGCCACGCGCATTGTTGTCCAACCCTTCGATGTGCTTAAGATCCGTTTCCAGCTTCAAGTAGAGCCGCTGAACAACAAGCACTCGTCCTCCAAGTACCACGGACTCACCCATGGCCTGCTCAGGATATTCAAGGACGAGGGCTTCCCCGGCCTCTGGAAGGGCCACAATGCCGGCCAGGCCACCAGCATCTCCTATGCCCTCGTCCAGTTCTGGCTCTACGAGCAAAGCCGCACCTATGCCAGCCAATTCAGTCCCTTCCGGGAGCACCCGCATTTCACGTACTTTGCCTGCGGCGGCCTGGCCGGCTGTGCCGGCGCCCTGGCCTCCCAGCCCTTCGACCTGGTGCGCACCCATGTGATTGCCTCGGACCCCCAAAGCTCCCGCAGCAAAATGTCCATCTGGGCCCTCACCAAACGGATTTTCAAGACCCACGGCATCCGCGGCGTCTTCCGCGGCACCATGTTCAATATCGTCCAAATCTATCCCCAGGTGGGCGCCAACTTTGTCATCTACAAGTTCCTCAACGGCCTGGTCCACCGGGTCTATGGAGCCATCACCAAGAAACCCGATCCGGAGATGCTCATACCCACGCCGCTGCTCTTTATAAACGGCGGACTGGCCGGGGTCTGTGCCAAGATCATTGTCTATCCGGCGGACCTGCTGCAGAAGCGAATCCAACTGCACAGCTTCGTCCACGACCGCCAGCAGTTCGGCTCGAATCCCCTGTGCCCCACCATCCGCGAGTGCGTGGACTTCACCATCAAAAAGGAGGGCTACCGCGGCTTCTACAAGGGCATCCAGCCCACCCTGGTCAAGTCGGGCCTGACCACGGCCGTCTATTTCACCATCTACGATTATCTGAACTACAATTTCATACGGCCCTTCATGGAGGACGGCAGCGATGGCAGTGGAGTCAGGAAAACGCGACTCAAGCGGCAGGCGGACGTGGGAAGCGAATGAAAAGGCAGTAAGGACCTCGCTGAGAACCTTTCCATCAGATTTTATAAAGTGTTTTTCAGATCAGAAAGACCTTTAAATTGTGTGAGAGTTTTTCTTCCGCCAGGTTGAGTCTTTTGTCTCTTTGCAGATCTTCTGCTGGCCAAGGCCGTCGGCTTGACTTACATCAGCCGCCGGGCACTTTCACCCGCTGCCAAGTGTCGCCCGGCCAGCCGGAGTTTCCGGCAAAACAACAACCGCGTGGGCTTAAATTATTACAATCTATTTCATGAATTGTACATCTCATTCCGCCTGGGGTGGGCGGGGCAGCGGTTTACCCCCGGATTACATAAATATGAAGAAATGAGGATGATCTTTCGATTGGTGAGGGGATCGATGAGCAAATGATTCGCTTCCATAATTTAAATGGTGAATGGGATTGATGACAGCTTGGACTAGACCACAAATGTCTGCTGTGGTGGCTCCTTAGGCCCAGCCGCCGGAGCTGGAGCCCGCCCAGCCGCCGGCAGCCGGGGCCGAGTAGCTGTAGCCGCTGTCGCCGCCAGCGCCGCTGTGGGCCGAGGAGCCGGCCGCCGAGGCCACGGCTGCAATGTTGGCATCGTCATGGCCGGAGGAGTAGCTGCCGCCGCTGGAATAACCGGAGCTGTAGCTGCTGCCGCCGGAGTAGCCACCAGAGCTATAGCCTCCAGAGCTGTAGCCGGAACTGTAGCTTGAGCCGGAAGAGGCTGCAATGGCGGCAATCTTGGCCGAGTCGTCATGGCCGCCGTGGCCACCAGAGCTGTAGCCGCCGCCAGAGCTATAACCACCGGAGCTGTAGCCGCCGGAGTAGCCGCTGGAGCTGGAACCTGCGGTGGCGGCAATGGCCGCAATCTTGGCGGAGTCGTCATGGCCGCCATGACCGCCGGAGCTGTAGCCGCCGCTGTAGCCTCCCGAGCTGTAGCCTCCTGAGCCTGAGCCGGCGGTGGCTGCTATGGCCGCAATCTTGGCCGAGTCGTCATGGCCACCGTGACCGCCGGAGTAGCCGCCGCTGTAGCCACCCGAGCTGTAGCCGCCGGAGCCCGAGCCAGCGGCTGCGGCAATGGCTGCGATTTTCACATCATCGTGACCGCCGCCATGGCCGCCGCTGGAGTAGCCGCCGCCGGAGTAGCCGCCGTAGCCACTGCTGCCGTGCGAGGAGGCATCCGAGGTGGCGGCAATGGCTGCAATGTGGGTCACGCCATGGCCGCCGCCGTGACCGCCGCCGCCGTGGTGGCCATGACCGCCACCACCGCCAATGTAGCCGCCACCGCCGCCGCCGCCTCCATGGCCATGGCCGTGGCTCTCGGTGATCACAGCGTAGGTATCGACATGGCCGCCACCGCCGCCTCCATGACCGCCTCCGTGGCCGTGGTCGTGTCCGTGATCATGTCCGTGATCGTGGCTCTCGATGTTGGCACTGTAGCCGCCGCCGAAGCCGCCGCCAAAATCACCGTGACCGCCGCCACCGCCATGGCCGCCGCCGCCGCCACCGCCCTCGGGCAGATGGATGCGGATGTGGACATGCTCCCGGCCAAAGGTGGGCTTGCCCCAGGCCGCAGGGCCACTGGCCAGCAGCAAGACACTCAACTAAACAAGAGAAGAACCGTTAGAATGAAGCCACCAGCACAACGGCACACTCGCCACACGCACCATGAAATAGAACGCCATCTTGAAACTAACGGGACAGGGCGCTGGCTGAATTGCACTCAGGACGCGTAGACGGTAACCGGAAAAGGAAGCGAGAGCTCTCTGTGGCCCTCTGCCTAATGACGAACTGTAAATGATTCGGCAAGCGGCGGCGCCGTTGGATTTTATAGACCGCGCACGGCAGCATCCGCGCGCACCAACCGCTGCCGCCGCGGTTGCCACTGGGTTTGCGGTTATGTAAGCGACGATCGCATCGAGCGGGCCAACATGCGCCCGCGACCCAGAGCGACAGCAAAGTTGCTGATTATCAACCAACGGGCCCAAGTGGCCGTGGCCGTCGTCGGCAGCCACCATCGTCATCGCCGAAGACGCCAACGTGTTGCAATGTGGGCAGCGGCAGCGGCAGAGGCAGCGGTGGACCCACCATTGCCATTACCACGTTCATGTAATCGCCGCGGCGCCAGCGCAGTCGGCGTGGGGAGAGTGTTGACCTTTTACACCTGCAGCAACGCCACCGCCGCCGCCACCGCTGACGATCGCCCTTTGCAAAACTGCCGGCCAAACTTGTTGGCTCTCCGCTCTGCTCCACTTTCATCGCGTTGAAGCGAGACAGAGACAGAGAGAGAGAGAGAGAGGTTGTCTCGGTCGTTTGGTGGGCCAAAAATTACATATTTCAAATTTCCAATCGCAAGAAAACAAAAACAGACAGCCAAATTAACATACTGACGAGTTTGCTGGCCGGCCAGCCCTGCCCCCCACCCCCAGCATTCCCGGGGCCGGTGGTTAACAAATGGTTAACCGTTAGTTGGTCTTGATTACTTCCTATCGGCGATTCCTTATGTCAAAAAGCGCCAAATATCAGGGTGGCAGTCGAAAAACAAAAACATTGTTATAATGTCCGATACTCTCACATTTTTGACAGGGTATTTGGGTTTATAAAACCATAACAAAGATATAACGATAATCTCTAGAAATTAGGAATGAACTATCTCCAAACTTAGAAACGGTAACCCCTTAAATACATCCCACCCTATCGTTCGATTTCCTGGCTGAATTGGTTAGGGTTTCTACCAAACAAGAGTCTCTTAAACTTCTGAAGAAATGGTCTCCGATCTTAGAAACAGTAAGGCCTTAATTATATCCTATATCGTCGCTTGATATCCAGTTAAGTTGGTTAGGATTTCTGTTAAAATATAAAACGAAAGTCTCTTAAACTTATAAAAAAATTTTCTCCGAACTTGGGGACGATTCCTATCCCATCGTTTGAATTAATATATTTGTGGGATCTTCTTGATATTCGTAGACCCCACTTCCAGTTCAAGTTAGTTAGGATTCCTATCAAACTATAAAACGAGAATCTTTAAAAACTAAGAAGTAATTGTCTCCGAACTTAGAAACAGTAAATCAGGAATTGGATCATATCCCAATGTTTGATTTCTAGTTCGAATTGGTTAGAGTTTCTATGAAACTATTGTCTCCGAACTCTGGGACAGTTAAGCCTAAATTATATAATAATATCATCGCTTAATATTTGAGTTAGTTGGAGATTCTATTAAACTATAAAACGAGAGTCTCTTAAACTTATGAATTGTCTCGAATCCTGTCCTATTGATGGAATTAATAAATTTTTAGGATCTTCTTGATATTCGTAGCCCCCACTTCCAGTTCAGTTCGAGTTGGTTAGGATTTCTATGAAACTATAAATCGGTAATCTCTAAAAATTAAGAACTAATTGTCTCCGAACTTATGGACGGTAAAGCCTGAATTACATCCTATCCCATCGTTTGATATCCAATTTGAAGTTTCTATTATTAATCTATATTTAAATTCTAACGGCTCAAAAGAAAGCGAAACCGAGCAGATCTATAAACGGAGCGGCCCATTCAAAACTAACTGCTTGGCCTTTTCTTCTCTCTTTGATGGCCATAATTCAGGCATCCCCAAACCAAAGTATTTACTTTCCGTGGCCGAACAGATTATTGGAATTACCATAACAATCAAATCTAAAGCCACTAAATTTGTTTTTATAGACTGCCTTTAATATAAAATAAATACCTCCACACTTTGCAGCAGCAAAAAGACGAATTGGAAATACCCTAAAAGTTACCTTGAAACTTCTCTTTGAGTCTCTTTATATAGAGCATCCCGTGGTTGGGTTTGGGTAGCTTGGTGGGCTGGTTAAATGGGCAGGGCGATCGGTCGGCGTGGTCCGGGGGATTATACAATCCCACCAGCACATAAATATCTTTCATTTTCTGAGGCTGCCAGGCATTCAAAAGGTTTGCATAACCACCCATTCCGGCTGGGATTGCAGCTGCTGCAAGGAGCCCAGCCAGGCAACCACCAACCACTCAATGCGGTTCAGTTGGGTTCGGTTTTTCTGCCTTTTTTTGTCGGTTCGGGGGGCCCTTTCGTTGCCTTCGCCTCAGTTGAGCGTCAACAGGCCAGGACAGGCGAGGTCAGGGCCGTCAGCAATCCTGGCGGGGCTTTCGCTTTTGTTGCTGATTAGCAGGCGGCCCGCGCCCTCTTCAATTTGCATCAGAATGCGGCTATTTCATTGATGAGGCGATGAATGTATGGGCCCGTTTACAGTTATGATTTGGCCGCTGACCCAATTCGAATAACTTAATTAACATTTGTGTGCTGTTTCAGTTTCGGTTTCTGCCCGGTTGCCAAATCAATTAATACCCCCAAACCAAAACAACCGAAGAGCCAACGGGGCGAATTGGTAACCTCCAGGCCGGGAATTACATAAGGAAACAATACCGAAATGAACAATGTGTTCGGCGGCGGCCCAGACTCATCCGAATTCGAATTAAATCCAAAAAAAAAAATGCGCCCGGGCGATCATCGCGGCAGACGGACGACGGCCACTCTTGGGCAGATGATGAGGTAAAAATTTGAAATGCATCAGCGAATTGGAAGTTTTGTAAGTCATTATGACTAACGAAACTCGGAGAGAAAATCAAGTTCGTCGTCGGCTGGTTATGGTTATGGCAACGCAAAGCCAACGGCACTGCCATGGCCAAGTCGTTGGATCGCATGGAAATTTGGGGGATAGGGTTCGAGCCTATAAAGAGCCGGCAAGGCATCCAACCGGTTGGTGGCAACATTGTGAGCCACGCATCTTCATCTTTATCTTCCCTGTGTTGCATAATACAAAATGTTGTCGTTGTCGTGGCCGTCGCGGTGGCAACAACATCGCCCCGAAGGGGAGCTTGGCAAAAAAACCAGATTGCCACATCTTCAGGCGGAAGCAAAATTATTCTCAAAGACACCCCACAAACTCTCAAAGGAAACAAATTGAAGGGGCGCTGAATTTCCCAAACAGCGACCTTGAAATACTCTCTCTTGAGGGCATGAGGGAAATCTGTTAATTTGTAGAATCTTCTAATCTGATTGATGCCAAAGAAAATTTTTATTTACATTTTAAAAACGTTTGAAAAATCATATGAATATAAAAACGGCCTTGCACATTTCACAATGGCACATCCTTAGGGTCGAACGCAGGTATGCACGTTCTGCGCGACGCGCAACGTACTGTATCTTTTGCGGGGTTGATTGCTTGAAATTCCCAAGTAGTTAATTTTAGGAAATGAACAAGAATATATATTTTTGGTGTTAAAAGTATCGCTTCTCGGCCAAGTTGGCTTTGATCAAAAGTGTAGTATCTGTTCTTATCAGCTTAACATCTGATAGATCTCTATAAGAGGTCAACAAATGTTAAACTGATTTTTGGAACCTGACGGAGTGCAGGGAGCTTGCTCCTCCTCTGTCGCGGGTCGACCCGGCATTGCAGTACTGCCGGGAACTGGCCCATTTAAACAATCCATTGTAAACCAAAAACGACCTCTTTTCAAAACCTACAAATCACCCGAAAAGAAATGTATCTTATCCTTAAGATACGACAGAAATAGTGTTTCCTACGAACACCAAAAGAAAAAAATATATTCTCCATCTGCCTGGAGTCGTCTTTAGATATTTATATCCAATTTGGTTGCTTTAGCTACATTCTCGGAGATTAGGCCCATTTTTAAAATCCAAACCGAATAACCTACAAATCACCCGTGAGAATTGAACTCTGATCTTAACCTCTAACCCGGGGAGAATATTTTTTTCTACGGCATCGAAAAATTAAAGATAATCTCGACTTGCCTGCAGGTATAACCGAGTCTAACAGTCTCTGAGATCCTTTTGTTCGATTTTTCTCTTGGGTGTCTAACCATATTGGGAAGGTATCTTTGGGAGTCTACGAGGTCTCCTTATTTCTGTTATCCATAGGGTATAAAAATACTTATAAAGTCGCAGGGGAAGTTTTGCTTTTTGCAGTTTTTAGGATTCTGTTTCCTTAACTTCTTTCGGACTCGGCTTGATGAGGCTTTAAGTTCTTGAAATTAAGACAAATAAATCTGCCTATTTTTAGGATTAAAGACCAAAATAAATTAAAATAATCTTCCACCCTTTTCTGGCCCCGGCAGCAATCCTTTGATAGAATTATTTAACTGTAACCCGCTACAAAATACGACCCCATAAAATCCTCTAGCCCGTTTTAAGCTTGGATGGATTTGTAGCCACGGACTTAAAGGCGACAAGTCGAATGAGGAAGAGACAACCTGGCAAGGGAGGGAAGAGGGGGGGACTAATGGGCAGAGTAACTGCCGGATAGGAGGCCTGACAGGCCGACCGGCTGCCGGACGCACGGATTTCCGGAACGACGGACCGGCCAGCAGGCAGACTGCCGGAAAACTGATTGCCGGCAAATGGATTTCTAGCGAAACGCACTGCGAAAAGCCGAACGCCTCCCAAGGCGGCCGGGCCTTAATCGATTTACGTGTACCCTTTAAGGAGCTGCAAATCCTGCCCAAGGCACCAACAGACTCGCCCGGCCCCCTTCCTGCAGGGTAGCCCAGAAATATGCACAGACGGGCGGCCGGAAAGCGGCTCATGGAATTGCCCATTCGACTGGCATTGGCTTTCCGAAAACTTCAACCGGCCCGCCGACACCGTTGCCCGCTGCCAGTGGCTTAACTTTAAGCCGCCACCGCCCCCTGGACCTTTGCGCAAGTTCAATGGTGAGACGCTGACATGGATAATTGCCCATGCAGGCGGGCGGGGCACAGCTGCAGCGGCCGCTCGCCTGCCCGCTTCCTGGCCGCTCACACACACAAAAGGCAAATTAAATTTGCCCTGCGTTTTCGGCGGGGGGGGACAATACGGAACGTCCTCGGCGAGCAGGTGAATCCAGGCCACCTGAATTGCATTGAAAGCCGCCCGCTCCCCCCGCCGAACCGAAGCTCACGAATCACTCTACATATTTAATTAGTTTCCGTTTCCGCTCGTATATCGCTGGCAATGTTGTTGTAATTTTGCCTTTTTTATTCGCCTGTGCGAGTGTGCGAGTGCTTTGGAATCCGCTGTCTCGTGAGCTCCCATTTGGCTTTTGTGCGACCCGGAGACCCCAAATGGATGCACAGTGCCCTGAGTATTTTTCTTATTGTCTGCTTAACAATTGGCCAACACCGCAGCCGGCGACCGCAGCAGCAGACCCGGTTAATTGTTATGCATTGAAAAAGGCGGGGCCGGCGGTGGCGCACCACCGACCCAGCGACCTCCACTGCCCACCCAGCACCCCCAAGCCTTCAATTGTCATGGCCGAGGGGGCTCCCTAATCCTATGATGACCCCCGAAAACTTAATCGAGAGCAGTTTGAGCACAAAAGGGTTTACGGTTGGCCATGATTTTTCCAACGCCCCTCCAGGCCCTGGAGACAGTCGATTGACTGGGCCCGCTCCGCTTGACCGACGGCCAGCCGGCTGTATAGCATTATATTGCATATTTGATTTGAGGCGAAATTTTATTGAGCTGCCCCAAACGCACAAAGCACCGCCCAGATATTTAATTATGCTGATGAACAGAAAGCACAAAGCCCAGGCAGCCAAATCGGCGGAAGGCAGGGGCGAGAATTCTAGGAAATTGGGGGCTGACACACAGACGGGGATGTTCGGACAGCCGGCAGGCCAGTGGTGTCCTCCCGGCGATTACCTGGCACAGTGAAGCAAAGCTACGAAAACTTGGAAGCAACTAAACCCAAGGGCACAAATTTGTAGAGAAAGAGAGAAAGGAGAAGAGATTTTATTTACTTTTATGATGAGCTCTTGAGGTGTCTTTAAAGAGGAAGGCCTCCGACGGTGCCCGCTGTACCCAGAGAGAGAAAAGGGAACACATTTGTGGAGAGAGAAAGGAGAATAGAGTTAATTTACTTTTTTGATAAGCCAATCGAAGAGTTCTTGATGTGTCTTTAAAAAGGAAGAGAAAGACAGAAAAGGAGAAGAGATTAAATTTACTCCTTCTCTCTTTCTTCGAAGAGTTCTTGAGGTGTCTTTAAATAGGGAGACCTCCGACGAAGTCCACTGTACTTCAAATTTGTTGAGAAAGACAGAAAAGGAGAAGAGATTTAATTTACTTTTTAGATAAGCGCAGAGAAGAGTTCTTAAGTCTCTTTAAAGAGGGAGATCTTCGATTCATAGAGAAAAAAAGAGCCCAAGGGCGAAAATTTGTTGAGAAAGAGAGAATTAATTTCCGTTTTTGATAATGCCGTGGACTTTGCTTCCTAGAAGAGTTCTTGAGGTGTCTTTAAAGAGGGAGATCTCCGACGAAGCCCACTGTACCAAGAGAGAAAAAACGGCCCAAATTTGTTGGGGAACAGGGAAAGGAGAATAGAGTTATTTTACTTTTTTGATAAGCCAATCGAAGAGTTCTTGAGGTGTCTTGAAAGATCAAGGGACAAACAAAAAAGGAGAAGAGATTTAATTTACTTTTTAGATAAGCGCAACGAAGAGTTCTTAAGTGTCTTTAAAGAGGGAGATCTTCAACTCATAGAGAAAAAAGCGTCTAAGGGCGTAAATTTGTTGAGAAAGAAAGAATGAATTTCCGTTTTTGTTAATTCAATCGATTCGCATCCTAAAAGAGCTCTGGAGGTGTCTTTAAAGAGGGAGACCTCCGACGAAGCCCACTGTACTTAAAATTTGTTGAGACAGAAAAGGAGAAGAGATTTAATTTACTCTTTTGATAAGCACGAAGAGTTCTTGAGGTGTCTTTAAAGAGAGAGATCTTCGACTCAGAGAGAAAAAAAGCGTCTAAGGGCGCAAATTTGTTGAGAAAGAGAATTAATTTCCGTTTTTGATAATGCCGTGGACTTTGCTTCCTAGAAGAGCTCTTAAGGTGTCTTTAAAGAGGGCGACCTCCGACGAAGCCCACTGTACTCAGGGAGAAAAAATAGCGTCCAAGGGCCCAAAGAGAAAAAAGGAGAAATTTAATTGACTTTTTTGATAATTCCGTCGATTTTTCTTACTAGAATAGTTCTTGAGGTGTCTTTAAAGAGGGAAACCTCTGACGGAACCCACCGTGCTCATGAAGAAAAATGGACCCAAATTTTTTGAGAAAGACAGAAAAGGAGAAGAGATTTAATTTACTTCTTTTGATAATGCTAATGACTTTGTCTACTACGAGTAGAGGAATTCTTGAGGTGTTTATAAAGAGGGAGACCTCCGACGGAGCCCACTGTACTTATAGAAAAAAAGCGTCTAGCTTGGTTTGCGTGCAGTCGGGCGGATGGATAAATGGTCAGACAGGCGTTTGGGCAGTCTGACGGAAGAGCTTTGTTTGCCATTGGGGTCGAGGTGTCAGTGGCTTTGGCATCGTTTTGGACTAATCCTGATTTCATATGCAGGTCCACGCCCACCCGCTGCCCAGAGAACTCCGCATTGGCCCAAAACACCCACGAATGGATAAATACGCAGATTTTATGGCCTCGTCAGACCGCCAGACAGACGGCACACACACGCAATGCGTGCGGTCTGGACTTCTTATGGATGTTGGTCATAATTCATTTGCAATTGATTAGGCAGGAGTTTGGGGGCTGAGCATAAGGCAGATAAGAGCGGCCGTTTGGTGTCCGTCCGAGGGGTCGAATTGGGTTCGGGCCATTTCACTCACCTTTCTCATCATTGGGCGTTATTTGATCATCACTCATTTTGACTGATTGTCCTGCGGCCGGTCGGTGTGTCGACTAGATTCCTGTTAACTTTGGTGTTCCGTTGTCGTCCTCAGACATTCGATAACATCTTTCGATTTACGGCCGACTTTCCGGGGGTCAGATTAGCCTGCGATTGATCCTGTTCCTTTTCGTATACGATTTGTTGCGGTTTTTATGGTCGTCTCTGCGGTTGCTGGCAGTCCTGCTGCTGCTGCTGGCGGGGCTTTTAAGCTTTGCACATTTTCCTCCTGGGCGGATGTGGCTGGTGTTTTTCTGGTTATTGTGCGCTTCATTGCGCCCAAAGGTAAGCAAATTTTATTTGCCGCCGCCTCTCGAATTAAAATACAAGGACGAACACAACGGCAACGGCAGCAGCCTCAACGATACCGATTACGATGACGACGACAACGACGACGATGACAAGCTTTGCCCACAAATCCGCCGCCAGATGCCAGGACTTAGTGTGCGTGTGCCGAGTAGAGGATGCGATTGAGTGGGTGTGTGTGGGTGTTTAAGGATTTACTGTCTCAGTGCAGGTGCAGTTGATTGGGCTTTACATTCTGTATTGAGTTTCTCGGCCGACGATTGCCTGCGGCGCCCACAAGAAAGAGAAAGAAACAGATAGATTAAATAGTGTGTGACAAAAAGCAAAGACAGAGTGAGCGAAAATGAAATTGTTAAACGTAATTCAATTTGGTCCCTCCCACGCACCACGCACCGCAAAACTTGTGTCACCGACACTCCCAGCTCATTAGGAGGCTCCTCTCAATTGCAGGCCATGTGATTGCCACAGCCATGTAACGGTAATTGCTAATTCTAATAGCTTCAAAACATCCACCCGCCCGTCGGCCCACAGCGACGCGCGTGTCCTTGTGCGTGGGTGGGGGTGGGGGGGTCGTGTAAAGTGGCAATGAGTACGCGTAACGGAACAGATAAAAAGGAACAACCAAAGAAGCAAAAAGAAAACAACGAACCACGAGCAGATTGTGTTTTCATCTACCGTATTAAGCGGCGGGAAATGAGCGCACTTTAAGACTTAAAGCTTAACTAAGATAAAGTTAATTAACATTACAGCCCCCACACACACACACACACCCGCACACCCTGGCAAACTGTCAGGCGAGCCAGCGACTGAGAGTGGAAAAGAGAGGAGAAGCGGCGCCCACGCAAAGCCAAGAAGAACAACGCCGGCAGCCAGCAACAAGGAGCAGATACGAGAAAAGATAAATGATGCTCAAGGACTGCCGCCGCCCCCTAGACCGGCTCCCCTATTCGACTTCCTGTTGGGCTTTGTTGGGGGCCGTGTTTTGCAAACTTCTTGACACGTTCGAAATGCCTGCCGATGGATGGCGGGACGGCCTGCAAAATATTTGCACGGCAGGTGAGTGTCGATAGCGTTGTGCCTATAAAAGATTCAATATCAAGTTTCCCCACACACACAGGATGTAGGCAGTGCCTGGGCGCATTTATGGGACATCATTTCACCAGGGACGGCGTTGAAAACTCGAAACGGAAGTGCCTCTCCCCCGCCCACCTGATGAAAAGCCATAAATATCGGTATTGATGTCTCGGTTTCTGCCTTTCGATAAGTGTACACAAATCATCGAAGCCGTGAAAATATTTGTCTCACTTTATTGCTCGGCTGACCAAAAAGCAGGACTTTTGGGTGTGACCCAAGCACGTGGTTCCTGCGGCCGGCCATTTTTAAATCGGAAGGCTCAAAAAAAAACCCCATAAAATGGGCCACAAAGTGTTTCTTAAGTAGCGCACACGAAATGGAAATAGCCAGCATTTATGGCTCTTTTGCCTCCCACCCCCGCCCGCCACACATCAAACGTTAATTTATGGGCTGAAAGTCGCGGAAAACTTTGCCAACCACTCGAATTTATTTGCATTGAGCCGCCGCGACCTCCGGCTGTTGAATTTTGGCATTTATAATTGTTTGCTTGCCAATCGAATTACACGCCTCGATTATTCCATCCAACAAATCTATCGGCCCGCCAGGGTTGCTGCTGCTCCCAATTGATTGCGTTTAATGGCCAATTCTATGGTTTTTAATTTTTATGTAATCATGTGACTGGCGACTTTTGCACGCCTGTCAATTTAACAACGCACAGGGATGCCCACTCACACACACACACATACGCTGCGCACATTGCTGTGTGTGTGTGTGTGTGTGCGTGTTCAAAGGTCGCCTTCGCCTGCATTTGAGTTTACGGATGGACTACTTACTATTTTTACACGCGCTGCCTCGCTCTATAACGGTGCACATTTCGTGCCGCTGCTGCTGCCTCCGTTTTTCTTTTGAGTTTCTTTCACTTTCCTTTGGTTTTTGGGTGGAGGTGGGGGGTTGGGTGGTTTACAAAAATTTTTCACTTGTTATTTTTATTCGGTTAGCCAGACCAGCCAGCCACTCACGAGAGTCGGCCAGGGCGAAACTTCAAAGAGGCACAGGCACTGGGTGGGGGATTGGGGGGTGGGCAGGCACTCGTTGGTGCTCCTTTTTTTTGCGGTTGTTGTTGCTGCTGCTGCTGCGCGGCTTATTTTACATTAATTACATTTTTATTTGGTTGCTGGGCTGACTGACTGACTGCCTGCCGGACTGACTGACTAAGTATGCAACAATATTCGCGAAGGCGCCCAACACGCACGTTTGCTGCTTGATACACAAACACGAGACCGAGACGGACCGCCCGACCGACCGACCGACCAACAGAGCAACGGAACGGCCACGACCACGGAGGTGCCTGGCAGGCTGTGGGTGGGGGCTGGGGGGTGGGGGGCGCACGCACACACAAACAGTTCGCACTTGTGAGAATTTATTAGAATTTATTGTTGATTTCTTTGCCTGCAAAAAAAATCTCAAAAAACAGATTCACAAAGTAAAATAACAGCCGCGGAGGATGTGGCCGAGGGTGGGGGGCACGCGCGCGGTCTACCGAGCAGCAGCGAACGGCCAACGACGACGACGAGCGAACTAACCTGCCTCTGCCCGCTGGCCGCTGCCTGCGTCTGCTGCAAGTTTACATGTGGGAATGGCGAAAAGCGCTGGTTGGTGTGCGTGTGCCTGTGCCTGTGCCTGGCGGTGTGTGTGAGTGTGAAAGAGCGCGCGAATGTAGGTTAGTTTTCCTTTTATCCTCGGCGCTTTCACACTTTTATTTTTGGACTGCTTGGATTTTCCATTTACTTTCTTGGCTTCTTCTTATTTGTGGTTGTTGTTTTTCGATTGCTTTTTTTGGTTAATTTTTTTCCCCTTTGCTTATTTTTATTTGAATTTTTTTTGGGCTTTTTTATTGTTGGTTTGTTTTCTACGGACGCGTGCGTTGCATGGCGACTGTTCGGTTCTAAGGTTCGTTGGTGACTGCCGAGCCAACGGGTTTTCTGGCCTGTCGTTTACCGTTTGACGTAATCTGCAGAGCGGCGGCGACTCCTCGGAACTAAAGGCGAGAATTTCCCAGCCAACCAACTACAAAAACAACAAGAGAATTTCCCAATATTGCGCATGCCAGGACATTCGCGGCCGTTGCTCGTTTACTGTCGGCTATCCGGCCGACCGTCAACCGCCATGTGTGTGTGCGTGTGTTTTGACCAAAATGTCAAACGTAAAGTGTCGGCCGACACGGTAAACATTGTGGCCAAAAAACGTGGCACAATTCCTTCCGTTCCTCCCCAGCCCCGACCGCCGGTGAGTCCTTGGGGAGGCGCCGGCCACCCGCCGTGGGCGCTAGCGGTGGTGAGTCCGCCGCTGACAGATGAATGGCCAGGACGGTGGGGACCGCGTGTTTGTCAGTCTGCCGCCGGCATAAACAAATCACTAAGCCAGAAAAGCCTAATCAGCCAGGCTGAACAAATTTCCCCTTATTCGAACTGCACCTTGGGGCCACCCTTGTCCACGACACACACACACACACACACATTCGACACACAAAAGCCCTCAAATTTGGGCCACTGGCCAACAAAAGAATCACAATCAAAAGGCAAAGCAACACGGCCCGACCGACTGAAGATGCTCATGGGCAGTGCCGACAGTGGCTGGGGGACATTTCCACCCGCCACCCTTTCCCCCCGGTTTCCTGGGTAGGGCCAGAGTGGCTCGCATTATCAACCAAGAGGTTATCATTCGTCTCGATCCCTTGGCCGCCCAAAGCCGCTGGTCGAATTGATTTTCATAGTTTGATTCGATGCGTCGTTTAGCGATGTTGACGAAATTTCTACGCATTTTCATCTTCTGGGTAAGTGGGAATCCTTTTGCGTATACGTGATATCGAGTATACGCTTCCCTGCAGGTCCTGGCCTTGGGCCTGAGCAGCGCCAGCAGCGAGCAGGAGGCCGTGGAGCTCATCCAAAACCTCACCCAAGTCTACCAGGACAGCGTGGCTGCCTATCGCCAGTTTGCGGATGATTCCCTGAGCCCGGAAGTCTTGCTGCGGCAGAAGCTGCAGCCGTTCTACGAATCCTTGGGGAAATACGACTGGCAGAGCTTCAAGGATCCTTTGCTAAGGCGGCAGTTCGAGGTGCTGCTGCGCGGGGCAGAGTACGCGCCGGTGGACTTGGCCTTCAAGCGGGCCACGAACAGCCTGAAGGGAATGGGCCGGCAGCGCTGGGCCTGCCCACGTGGCGGCTCCACGTGCAATTGGGCGTTCATCCACCAAATCAAGACCGTGGTGACCACCAGCGATGATCTGGACGAGCTGAAATACTACTGGCAGGAGTGGCGCAACAAACTGCCCAAATCGGTGAAGGATTCTTTGCATTATTACGTAAGTTACTACCGGAATATGAGCAGCCCGGCCAGGAATGCCTCGTCGATTTGGTATGCTGATTATGAGGATGGGAACTTCATGGCTGAGCTGGAGCATTTGATGGAGACGATCCGGCCGTTTTATAGGGAACTGCACGCCCACCTGCGGGAGCAGCTGCGGCAGAAGTACGGCCAGGAGGTGGTGCCTTCCAGTGGCCTGATTCCGCATCATCTACTCGAGCAGGTGACCTACCAGGCCTGGAAGAAGGACTCCGTGCTGCAGAATCCCTTCCCCCAGCAGCGGCTGCCCAACCTGCAGGCCGAGCTCGAAAACGGCCAGCTCACGGCCAAAAGCCTGGTCAACATCAGCGAGCGGTTCTTCGCCTCCATTGGCCTCGAGAATCTCACCGAGTAAGAGTGGAAAATTTGCTGACTGCCTCGATTAAATCCTTTCTTCCCTTAGCTCTTTCATGGCCGAGCATTTGAAGCCCATAGCCCCGGGCAGCGCGGGTCCAGACTGCAAGTCGCGGCTCTTTGACTTTGGCCCCGTCGACCTGCACTACTGCCCAGGGCTGAGCTACAAGAAGCTCCTGCAGGCCCACGGGGACTTGGCCCGCGTCCACTATTTCCTGGCCAAGAACAAGTGGCGTCTCGGCCTCAACAAAGAGGCCTGCCCGGGCTTCGGCAATGCTTTAGGCGAGGCTGTCATTCTGTCGGTCTCCACGCCGCGGCATCTCCAGCAGCGCCTCGGCCTGCTCACCAACTACGAGTACGACGATCTGCGCAATCTCAACCGGCTGTACAGAATGGCTGTGCACACGATGCTCACGATTCCCGTGTACTTTGTGCACGAGAAGCTCTGGGTGGACATGATCGAGGGGCGCGTGGAGCAGTCGCAGTACAACTGCCACTACTGGAACCTCATGCAGGAGCACTTGGGCGTGGAGCCGCCGCTGGCCACCGAAAATACCTACGATATGCCCTACAAGTTCTACGAGGGCATCGTGGAGCAGACGCGCAGCACAAAGTGAGGGACATAAACCAATCCTAGGATAATTTGGTAATGTGATCTTGGGGTTTCCAGGAAGCTCTTTGGGGAGTTCCTGGGCTATCAGATCTACCGCGCCATTTGCCTGAGGACCGGCGAATTCGAGCGCGGCAATGCCTACAAAACGCTGGACAACTGCGACTTTGCCAGCAACCACCAGGCCGGCGCTCTCCTCCAGTAGGTTCCTTGAAGCTAAAACCCTAAGCTTATTTATTATAAGACTTTGAATTTAAGGGAAATGATGTCCAGCGGCTCCACGAAGAGCTGGCGCGAGGTCATCAAGCCCTTGACTGCGATCCAACTGAAGCGGCTCTCGGCCACCGCCTTCCTGGAGTACTTCGAGTCCGTCCACCACTGGCTGAGCGAGGACAACCTCGAGAAGAGCCTCCAAGTCGGCTGGATGAAGTCAGACAGTGAGTAACCCTTTCCCGGGCCCAATCCGCCGACTTTAAAGCTTCTTATCAACAGAATGCCAAACGCGGCCCCAGACTGCGGACACAAACCCAACTGAGGTTTTCTAGAAGAGCGCGGAGAGGAGCTCTGAATTTTTGTGCGCATTGCGAAACTGATAAGCGGGCCGAGTGGAATGAAATGAAAACTACAAATAAAATGAATCTCGAGCCAGGCGTTTAGTTTGTTTTGAGTCGTTGAGGCTTTAAATTCCAGTTTCTGAGATTCTTTGATAAGCGGCAGCGGAAACCATGAGATATCCACTGCTGGGGGCCTTGGCTGCCCTGCTGGCGATTGTGATGGTGGCGGCCACCAACTCCTCGGCGAATTATGAGCGCTCCACGCTGAGAATTTTGAGCCAAGCCCGCCAGGAGATGGCTTTGATTTGGAATCGCCGCCGCGATGTCTTCGCTCTGCTGACGGCCAAAGGTCGCCCCCTCGGGGCAGTCAATCAGGTGCCGCTGAAAAAGGAAATCGAAATGGCCAATTACCGGCTGTTCCGCGAACTGGCCGCCAACCTCAGCGTGGTGCCTGTCAACCAACTCAAAGATCCTTTGCTACGGCGGAGAGTGCAACGCCTGTCAAAGCTCCAGCTGTACGGACTTCGCCCCTCCGACTTTGAGCAGTCCAAGGAGCTGCTCCACACCTTGCAGACCTTCTTGACGGCCAGGACTGTTTGCCATGTCCACCACCAGGAGGACTGCCAGAAAACCGTGGCCATGGAGCCAAACATGCTCAAGCACACGTTGTTCTCGAAGCGGGTGGACGAACTCGAGTACTACTGGATCAAATGGCGCTCCAGCATCAACGAGAAGGACATGGCCAAGTCCACTTTCATACGCTACATACGCCTGCTAAGGATGGCGGCCACCTACAACGGCCATGTCACGCCCTCGCGCACCTGGTACCTCTACTATGACGCGGAGAACTTCCAGCGCGAACTGGAGGAGGTGGTCTGGGAGATAATGCCGCTCTACAAGGAGCTGCATGCCTACTTGCGGCACTGCGCCCGCCGGTTCTACAAGGACCGGCAGTACGAAGAGGACGGGGCCATTTCGGCTCCTGTGTTCGAGCAGCTGCTCTCGCAGGCCTGGCATCCGCATCAGATCTTCCAGACGCCCTATCCCCACAGCCAGCTGCCCTCGGTGCACAACCGCCTGGAGGAAGTGCTCGTCACCCCAGTCAAGATCAACAAGAAGGCAGCCGAGTTCTTCGAGTCCCTGGGACTCAACCACATGTCCAAGTAGGTAGACCAGGAAGCCGTTCACTGGTAGAAACTTTAATCTACTGCAATTCCAGTGGCTTCTATGAGAAGTACTCGCGGCGGATGACCGAGGAGGAGGCCGGGCCGGACTGCAAGTCGGAGGTCTACTACTTTCCCCCGGACGTGGCCCTGCGCTACTGCCCGAAAATGGACTACAAGAAGATGATGCAGATGCATGGGACGATGGCCGAGCTGCAGTACAATCTGTACAAGAAGGAGCTGCCGTTTGGGGTGGACACGGAGCCCTGTCCCGGCTTCGGCAGTGCCCTGGGCGAGGCGGCTGTGGTGGCCTCGGGGACCCCCCGGCATCTCCACCGCCTGCACATCTTCATCAACGAGAGCCTCAGCGAGGATCAGTCGCTCAACCGGCTTTTCCGAATGGTTCGAAAGTTATTTAAAGATCTCGAATCTCTTGTAATCTCTGGGCTTTCCTAGGGCGTCCACACGCTGCTGGCTGTGCCGCAGTATTTCATCAACGACAAGTTCCTGGTGGATGCCATGGACGGTCGGGTGGATGTTTCCGGCTTCAACTGCGCCTATTGGCGGCTCCAGCTGAAGTATGCGGGCGTCGAGCCGCCGCTGGCGCGCAATGAGAAGACCTTTGACCCAGACCACCGATTCTACCGCGGCCTCAATCCCGAGAAATCCAACACCAGGTGAGACGGAGGCCCAAGCCGTTTGTAAATGACGAAGTGTATTTTTTTCAGGAAATTCATCTCCGAGGTTCTGGGCTTCCAGTTCTACCGATCCTTCTGCCTGGCCAGCGGGCAGTACAAGCCCGGCGATCCCGCATTTCCTTTGCACAACTGCGACTTCCATGGCAGCGCCGAGGCCGGCAAAATGCTACGCGAGATGATGCAGGCCGGAGCCACCAAGCATTGGCGGGACGTCATGCAGATTGCCACTGGGGAGCGCAAGCTGAGCGGCCACGGAATCCTCGAGTACTTCGCCCCACTCTTCACCTGGCTGAAGACCCAGAACAAGCAGCTGGGCCTCGAGCCCGGCTGGGATGCCGACTTGAGTGAGTAGCCAAAACAAACGTCCTGGTCAAAAAACTAATGTGTCCTTTTTCTCTAGAGTGCCGCCATGAGTAGAGGAATTCGAGTTGAGATTTTACTTTAGACGAAAATGTTTCGGTTATTTACAAGGCACTTTGGTAAAATCGATGGAGAAACCTTTAAGATTAAAGACACCTAACATTAAAGAGCCTACACAACTAGCGCTTAGAGTTATCCATAATTTGGTAAGTGATCTCGTTGTATGAAAACATCTCGACGGAGATCTTTGCTGTTGGGACGGAAGCTTCCCCCGCTACATGGTCGTCTCAGAGTCGGGCGGCGTGTGGTAGTTGAGATTATAAGCCGGCGGTCCGTTGTTCAGAAAAGCCATCGACCGTATGCTCTCCCGCGAGGCCGTGCGCTTGGTAAACGGCACCGACTGGGCACTCACATACATGGGGGCCGGATCTGCTGGCAAAGGCGGCGGCGGCAGAAACTGTTGCTGCTGCTGTTGGTGGTGCAGCGGATGTTGCTGGTAGAGCGGCGGTGTACAGGGCGCCGGCGGTGGCTGATTGGATGCCCCGCTCAGCCCGGCGAAAACATTCTCCGCGGCCGCATAGCCCGTGGAAAGCGGCCGGGAGCCGTGGAAGTTCGAGTAACTCGAACGCACCGACGGCGGGCGATTGTTGTAGAGCTCATCCGAGTGGCCCACATCATTCAGCGTGGTGGTCGAGTGCTGGTAGCTGGGATTGTAATGCCCCCCGCCGGCCACCCTTGGCGGCGCAGGCAAGGTCGGCGAGTTCGGCTCCGAGAAGCCCTCGATCTGGCCCATTCCATTGGTGTTATAGTAAATGGGATCCAAGGGAATATTCTTCCGGTAATTGTAGTACTGATTGTTGGTCTTGCTCAGGCTGCCCAGGGGGGCCGTCAGGTTGCTGTTGTTGGCTATGTCGTCATTCAGGGACTGCAAGTTGGAGGCCGTCAGCGACAGGTTGTCCTTGTGGTGGAAGGACCCCAGCTGCTGCTTGGCGGACTGGCCCTGCTGGTGGTAGTGGACCTGCTGCTGCTGCTGTTGGTCCAGCAACTTGGTCACTGGATTCTGCTGGTATTTGCGCCGCGAGTGGCGCATGCTGCTGCGGGAGTAGTTGCCGCTGCTGCTGTCGCCGCCACTGGCGCTGTGCTTGGAGCGCATGGTTCCCCCGCCGCTGGAGGAGTGGTGGTGGCGCCGACTGCCGGTGGACTGGCGGCCGTGGGAGCCGCGGGCCATCACCGAGCGCCGCTTGACTCTGCGCGGCGTCATGGGCTTGGGGCTGAGCTCGCCGCCGTCGTTGTCGTGGAGATCGCCGTCGCCATAGCCACTCAGCATGGTCTGGGAGCGGCTGCGGATGGTGTCGCTGCTGCTGGGGCCGAACTCGATGGAGTAGAGCGACTGGCGGTGCTTGGACTTCTTGTTAGTCGGCTTCACTGTCGTGTCGCAGGGAAAGGAGAAAAAAAATCCTTATTAGTTTAAAAATTCCGACTTAAGAAAGCAAATACGAATTTCACTGGGCAGTTACCTGGAGGCGGGTTAGATTTACAGTTAGGTGGATACAAAATGGATGGTGGAGGATCTGTTAAATTTACACTATTATCTACGTAGGGAAACGCACAGCCGAGAGCGTAGGCAGCGGAGAGTTAGGCGAGCTACAAAAACTTAAATAAAGAGAGGAAGAGAGAGAGAGTAAAGCGCTCCCCAGATCCCAGAGTACAGTCACCGCAAACCGAACTAAACTACAAACACAGATCGTGTGTGTATGTGTGTGTTTTTCTGAAGTGTATAAATGAACATTTATTGGAATCGGTATTTCTAACTAGACTAACAATCGGCTGAAGTCCAAGATCAGTTGTAAACTGTAAACTGGCTAACGGTTTAGTTATACTAACGGTGTAAAGCATTAATTTAATGAGCCTTATTTGCTACTCTTATCGATTGATATAACGACAGACACAACTTTAAATTATTTCCTCTCTTTCGCTGTGATTAAAAGTTAGAAAGTTCAATTTGATTTTGTTTGCGTCTAAGCCACAAAATTTTAACACAATCGCAAAAAGGCAACTCCATTGAGACTTCGAATTGTACATTCATATAGGCCACGCTATATACGTATGCTAAATTTATACTAGGTATCGTATTCTTTATAATATAGAACTATATATTTGTGTATATAGAGAGACCTTGGCTCCTTAATTTGTTTTCTAAACTGTTAAAGGCATTTTAGTTGCATTGGCATTTTGAATAGCATTTTTTCTCATGCTGATCGAGTTTCTTTTTTTTATATATATAGATATATTATTATTTATGTATATATATAATTTGTAGTTAACAATTCGCTTGTGTGCGCGTTTTCAACAATTTTGCGTTAGTTTTGTCATTCAAAATTTTGATAACCGATGTGACAATTGCGTAATTCATGTAATTCTTCTTTTTTATCACAGTTCAACATAAAGTTAGGCAATCTAAGTCTGTATGTGTGTGTCAGTGTGTGTGTGTAACAGTATGTGTGTCGTGTTGCTCTTCAAACTCTTAAGGATCCACAACAATTCCCTATCACATTCCGAGAGACAAACTAAGCTTTGTTGGCTTCTTGAAAGGCTTCTTGCCTGCCCTGCGAAGGACCTCCGTCCAGTTAGGGGTCAGTTAGCCACAACAAACAACACAGAGTGCAGAACACGAAAAAGTTAGTAGAAGGACAACCACACAAGCGGCAGGCCCGCGGGAGCTTCGTTTTGGAATGACAAAGGACTGGGGGGGACTGCGGGGGATAGACGGACCTACCCAGGGCCTTACAGCTGGACTTCCTGCCCTGGTCACCTGCCCACGAGTCTAGAAAGGACAAGAGTTTGAAAGCTTTTTGTTTGGGTCCTGGCAGCAGCACCAGCAGCACCTTCCAGGCTCCCTAGGCCTGGACGCCCACCACGGAATTGCAATAGGAACGAGGACGAGACTTGCCCTCCCGCCGGCCACTGCGGCGATTGACATGGGGCGCCGCATTGGCCGCCGCCAGCTGCGACTGCCGCTCGCTCTCCACCAGCCGATCGTCGCTCTTGGCCCGCACGATTTGGTGGCCCCCGCGATCCACGTAGCCCGGCGGCGCATCGCGTATCTGATCGCAGAAATTGGCCTGGGCCGGCTGCTGGCGCTGGCGCCGCTGGATGCGCCTCACCATAGGCGAGCTGGGGGCCACATACTGGGTGGGCATGGCGTACTTTTCGGTGATCTCCGGGGACAGATCCGGATAGGGGGCATGGCCCAGGCGCTGCTGGAAAATATGGGGCTGTGGCCGGGGCGGCGCTGGCGGCGTGGGCGGTGAGTCGGGCGTAAGCACCCGATCCTGGCAGCTGTGGATCGGCACCGTGGGCAGCGGAATGTTGGTGGGCCGCGTGGGGGGAATGCGTGAGGAGCGCAAGGCTTTCGGGGAGGCCACATAGGGCATGGCTGGCAGCACGGGCAGCCCGTTCTGCTCGTACGGACAGGCAGCCGGCGCCCGATGGTTGTTGTTGGGACTAGAATTGGTGGAGGATTGTTGGCTGTAGGATTGGAAAATAATGTGGGGGCCGGAGTTGTTGTTCTCGGCGGCAAACAGGCCGTTGGGTGTGGGACTCTGGAAGGGCACATAGGTGAGGCCGTTGCCGGCTCCAGCCAAGTGCTGGAGCGAGAAGTTGTCCTCGTCCTCCTCGAGATTGCGGGAGAGACGATCGAGCTGCGTGTACTTGACCTCTGGCCGGGCAAAGCTGCCGCCAGAGGCCGAACTGGTCAGGGACTTGGGCGGCTTGGGTTTGTGGTGGATGCGGGCAAAATGGGTGCCCCCACCGCCACTGCTGCTAATGGTGGCGGTGTTGTTGTCCTGACAGATGCTGTAGTTGCTGGAAGTGACGCCAGCACTGCCCAGGTAGAGATTGGAGTTCTGCAGGGAGGCGTAGGACAGGGAGGGCGTGGTGGTGCTGGCCAAGGGACTGACAGGGGTGCGGGCGGCTTTGCGCGGATGCTGGCGATTGTTGGCGGTGCTGTTGTTGCTGCTGCTGTGATTTGAATTGCTGCGTTGGATTTTCAAACGACTTAAACTATTTGATTGGCTGGCAAAACTGTCGCTTCTGCCGCTTGTGTGGGTTAGGAATGCGGCGCTTGTGGCATTAATAAGTGTATTGTTATTGCTGTTGTTGCTATTGTTGTTGTTGTGGTTGCTGTTGCTTTTGTTGCTGTTGGTGTTGGTGTGTTGGTGTTGGTGATGCTTGTGTTGATGATTGTTGCGTTGGTGGTGATGGTTTTTGTGATTCTCATGATAATATTGTAGTGAGTTTTGTTGTAGTTGCTGTTGTTGTTGCTGTTGCTGCTGTTGCTGCAATTGCTTGTTCGACTGCAGTGTCGCACTTGCTGATGTCGGTATGCTAGTATAGCTCACGTACATTGGATGGACCACTGTGTGCTGTGGACTCTTCGCATCGCCGTTCACGAAATCGACTGTAAACCAGAAATTTTTATATTTTATATTTAGAGTTTCGTCTTTTTTTTAAACTGCCTTAAAAGGTAAAGCAGAAAAAATGCAGTTCTGAATTGTTGCTCTTGTTGGGTTGCGTTCTTTCTTTTTTGGTTGCTTGCAAAATGAGTGAAATACATGAATAACGGTACAACAAAACACACACAATTCATATCGATAACACACACGCACACAGTAATCGATTGCTTGCGCCATTCACATTCCTTCGCTTTAAATGGTAATTATGCATGTTTTTTAAGGGAATCTTTCCTTATAACTAGACATGTATAAATGTATGTACAATGGTCTTTTAGGCATACACGATCCACTAAGATTAAAAAAGTAATTACAATATCGATAAACATTTCTTTTAAATTGATTAATTATGATATATACAAATAAATGTGTGTTAGCGGGATTTTCTGAACGAGCATTCGTAGTAATTGACCCAAATAGCCCAACCCATGAAGGTATTAGTAGTGGTGATAAGGACGCATGTAGGGTAAACAAGGGGTTCCAAAAAGTGCAAGCATGCAACGTATAAAAAAGAGTATTCAAGGTACTTACATCTGTCGTCTTCATCGAGGAACAAACAGCTGATCAGAATGGCCCCCAGAATACCCAGCAGCTGTGGTAAATAAACTCAAACAAATAAGCCAAAAGGTTGGCAGGGGAAAAGCCGCGTCTTACTCACCGCCAGCACACACTGCACAGCCGAATGCACAACCTCCACTAAGGTATAATTTAAAAAACAGTCATCCACACGCACCGGGCGCATGGGTCGAAAAGACTCATCGTCGGCTCCCCCAATGGCCGTAATGTTCTCCAAATAGGTGGGCTTGCAGCCGTAGCCATTGACTTCGAACCAGGAAACACTGCCCGTGCCCAAATTGAGGAGATCGCTGTTCTGCTTGCGCCATAGATAAACCAATTTACAGAATGGTCATTCATTGTTTCCCAACGATAAAAGCAAACAAACTCACCCTATCTAGGTCGCCCACGTTCAGATAGAAGCATATGAGGAAAGCATTCCAGCCGATCCACAGAAAACTCCAGATTAGGTACTACAAAATGTATACAATTCAATTTCTTGAACTTCGACAGGAAGTGGGGCCGGGGATACTTACGGTGATGATATATTTAACACGAAAATGATATGCCCCGTAGAACCCGAAGATTATGAAGAGCATGTGAAAGAAGTTGATCAGAATCGGCGCCCACATGTATCCGAGAAAGTCGAATACCTGGCGCTCGATAATCGTTATCTGCGAAAATCGAACACAATCCCGCAATCAGCAAGATAGCCAAAGCCGAATTCCCGAACGCCCACACTCACCATTTGCAGGAAGCATGTTGACAGCAAAAAGTGTCGCCGTGTACACGAGCCCATCACATATTACAATTTATTCCATTCAGAAAAATTGGGCCAAAGATTAGGGACGTCGGTGCAGCTCCCCTGATCGTTGTTGTTTGCGGTGGTTGGTTGGCTGGTCAGTTGAGTTTCCGCTGGGGTTGGTGTTTTTATCTGTCGAGAGCTTCTATGGCGTTTTCTATTGGCATTTCCGGGTGTGTTTGGGCCTTCGTTTTGGCTGCGTCAGCGCCACTTGTTCTGGTCTCCTTTGCACCCTGGAATGCACTGGCAAAACGGAGCCGAAGAAAAGACACTAACACAGTCAGAGGGGAGCACACACACACACGCAGGCAGAGAGGAGTTTTATGCTGCAGCAGCTGCAGTAGCGACGGGCAGCAGGGGCAGTGGAAAAACCTGATTTCTGTGTGAACTAAAAGTAAATAAAAAAGAAAAGAAATTAAAACGGAACGGGCAACTACCGAGAGAAACTATACACACACAAATACACGCACACACACACACGCACGCGAAAACACTTGCACGCCGCACTCAGTGAGGAAAAAAAATCCCTTACGTGCTCACGTAACGTAAACTACACCCAAAAAAGATCTTGAAATTATAAATTTATGGTGCCTTAAATTATGGCCCGGCGGTCTCGATCTGAGAGGCCAAGGGGCATTTCACAACACAGTGGGCAGGTCAAGAAATCAATTAGTTACAAGAGCAGATCTCTCGCTCAGTCATTGGCACTTGTCTGGTGGCTGGTGTAGTGGGTTCTGCGGGTCTCAATTACACGATTCGCACAGTTCACTTGCACACAAATTACAGATTAAGAGGAATATTATTTTACACTCAATTTCGTGGGGGCCTTTTAATTGAATTAAAAAACAAAACAGTGGAAAGCACACAAAGCGCCGTGCGCACTAAACGAAATGCATGACGCGCTCTGCCGTTCTGATATGACTCAATTTGGAACTAATTGCCGCTGGCTGATTCATTATCGGATCCGGCGAAAGAAGCCGCGGATCTAGTTCTATTTATAACAATTTTTTAGCACAACAAAATGGGATAGGAAGGTGTGTTTTACGTGCCGAATATATAAATAGATCATCGTAACGTTGGACTTGAGT